>ONZH01027853.1:0-75797 GCA_900303285.1 Rhinella marina | reverse complement strand
CACTACGCGCTCTAATCAGACGATCCTCCAGGGCAGAGGTTCACCTCTGTACACCTCTTGCTGTCATTCCAGTTCTTAGATGTTCTGCCAACCACTGAGACACAAAACATTGAACAGTGCTGACATCTCGGTCTAAGTACATAGCAATCTCCTGGAGTGATAAACCAAGGTCTCTCAGTTCAAGGATTCTGTCCTTCTCAATTTGCGATTTTTCAATGTTGAGTAGTGTAATAATATCTCTTCAAAATTTGATACAAATCACTATAGTTGCTGCTTGATGAGATTTCTGATCGATTTAAAAAACAATTAGCTACTTTTTTTCCTCTATAGATTGGAACTTGTTCATTACTAATCAGAATAGTCTTAGGATAGTAACATACACAGCATGTTGTGTAACTGACATGTGATTGTCACATTGATTTTTAATTGCTGACTGGTTGTGAGTAGAAGTGCTGCACCAGACAGGCTGATGTGTGGTCTTTTTTTATTACTGACATTTTTTGCCATGTTTTCTGTTTTTTTAACGTTAAAGGTTCCAGATGTTGTATGGAAGCCTATGGAATCATTAAACCCAGCACAAATGGGCATTTTTTGTAGTGGCTGTTTTACCCTTGAGTTCTTTTTTCAAATCACAGCATACCCTGAGTTTTGCATGTTCCCTCATTGACTGCTTTTTTGTCCCATAGACCTTCTTTTCTTTTTTTTTGCACTGTCAAAAAATGTATGTGCTATGTGAGTTTTTTGTTTTGTTTTTGCATGCCTTGTTACCTATTCTTTTTTTCCCTGTTAGTGCTAAAATTATTAGCGCCATTCTTCAATTTGCTCCAAGAGTTGCTTAGGTTATGTGTATTATGACCAAAGAACAATGGTAAAGTGAATTTCAGAAGAGCTCTGGGGGCAATCTCTTCGACTCAGTTTATTTATAGCAAAACAATTATTGGGTGGTTACATTATGATGTACCGTAATATGACATTATACCAATAGTTTCTGTAGTACTACAAATGAATGAATACATTACTGATAAACACTTTACATCATTGTCTCTAATGTGCATGTCTAGGAAAATCCAGCACTGAGATAAAATGCATACATAATTGGACATCTTGAACTCAAGTTGCATTTACTCCTTGCAATGAGCAGCAGATGTCAGGAATGAAGCGTTCCTTCCCAACAGTTGGCTGCTCACTCAGTGGAGGAGAAAGCTGAATTTAAATGCAGTGATCACCTCTACAGCATGAGAACGAGAGATTGCTATTGCGATCACTCATTGTCATAGAGCTGCCTTGTTTCTGGGCAGCAGATTGCTGTTTAGACAGCATGATCTGCTACCTAGAAACAATCATTTAGGTGCCTACATGAATAACAGGATCACCCGATCACATGTGTTTCATTCGTTCATCGGGTGATCGGCGGCACCTTTACTTGGGCAGATTCTTGTTGATGATAATATGCCCGATTATTGCAAGGTGTAAATCCACCTTTAATTTGTTAACATATTCCTGAAATATAGATGATAAAGACGTATGGAGGACAGTTGATTAACTACCACAAGCAAACAGACCTTGAAAGGCAACATTTAAAGACCTAAAGGCCCCTTTACACTGCTCCTTCCTGAAAATCGTCTACTCGCTAGTGGAGACCTCTGTATTTACATGCAGCAGTCTCCTCCACAGTATGGGGAGGAGTGATCTCTAATGCCCTCACTTATCCCCATACAGAATCATTGTTTGCTTCTTCATCGGGAAATCAGCGGCACCTTTACACTGGTTGATTATCGCTAACGAGCGCATGGCATTGGGCCCGCACATTGGGCAGTGTAAAGGGGCCTTTAGGAAGTAATGATCCCATAAACATTTTGCAAGGAATTTATCATTTGGAATGGTTTTGGTGTCAGTTTTAAAGGGAACTTGACATCTGAACAGGCCTATCAAACTAATTACACTACTCACAAAAAGTTAGTGATATTTGGCTTTTGGGTGAAATTGATGGAAAACGTAAAAAATGTCACACTACAGTGATATTATATCATGAAAGTAGGGCATTTAAGTAGAAGCATGCAATGGTGATTTCTTCATCTCAAACAATTTATTGAAACAAAAGCCAACAACAGTGTCACAAACGTACTTGCATCAGGTTGCAGGCGTTCAGCTAGGCTTTCAAAAGTGACATAATTTGACATATTTTCCTCTTGGTTTGGTTGCTCTTTACCACACCCCTTCCCCTCAGCGGTTGCAGGTGTGGTAATTATCTTTCCTCTATTTATCCCTTCCTCTCCCAGTATTCCTTGCGGTTTATACTTTCTGCTGACATTGTTGTGTGCGGTGTTGTTCTCGGGTGAGATCTGGTTGTGCTATATCTGCATTAAGATAAGTGTCATTTTCCCTATTGTGTTTATCCTACTTTTCCCTGTTGTGGTTTTGCCTTCTGGAGTCTCCTGTTCGTCCGTCCTCTTGGAGGAACGGGTTGACTCTTTCCTTTGTCACTAGCTGCAGGGTTCTCTAGGGTCAGGTGTTATTAGGTTCCTGTGTATGAACTCTCCTACAACTAAGGCCTGTTCATACTGGTAGTCAGTCAGGGCCTAGTTTCAGGGCTCCCTGCAGGAGGTGACCGTTTCCCTTGTTTGGTCTTTTCCCTTCCCTCTTACGCTTTGTGTGGCTATTCCCTCCACACCAGAGCGTGACAAACAGTGATGGCTATACCCCCCAAAAAAAGTCAGTGTGGCCTTGAGCATCAATTACAGCTTGACAACGACATCTCATGCTGTTCACAAGTCTACTTATTGTCCGCTGAGGCATGGCATCCCACTCTTCTTGTCCTCAATCATTGAGGTTCTGGGGTACAGAGTTAAGAGCCTCTACATGGTGACTGAGCTGATCCCATAGGTTTTTAATGGGATTCAGGTCTGGAGAAAGTGCAGACCACTCCATTTGAGATACCCCAGTCTCCAGCAGCCCTTCCCTAATGATGCCACCTCAATGAGCTGATGCATTGTCATCCATGAAGATATAATTAGGCTTGTGTTGTTCGTGCAGAGGCAAAATGACTGGATTAATCATGTCATTCAAGTAGTATGGGCTTATCACTGTACAATTCACAAGTGTGGTAAGTTCTGTATTGTCTAGACACACCTGCCCACACTGTAACACCACCACCACCAAAGGCTCGTCTGGTGACAACAGTGGCTGATGCATAGCACTCTCCTTGATGTCTCCAACATCATTCACGGCCATCATTTCTACTCAGCGTGAATGGACTTTCATCAGTGAACAGCACTAGAGTCTACTGGTCCCTCGTCCAGCGTAGATGTTCCCTGGCCTATGCAAGACGATGACACTTGTGGTCAGATTCCCTTGTAGGTCGTCTAGCATGCAGACCACCCTGATTTAAACCTCTTTGAATGGTCTGACATGATACTTGGGTGCCTCTTACCTCTTTTAAATGTGCCTGGAGTGGTGTGGCATTCATCATCCGGTTCCACAGGGCACTGTTCACAATGAAGCGGTCATCAGTGTGGGGTGTGGCCAAAGGACACCACTTCTATGCCTTTCTGTGACTCTTGCAGTCACTCTGTATCTCTGTTGCAACCTGCTTATGACACTCTGTGACACTCTAAGCTCAGTGGACACTTCCTTCTGAGAACATGCTTGAAGCCTCACAATAGCGAAGTAATGTTAATCGATTGTTAGGTGTTGTCTTGGTCTCATGATGTCAAAATGTGAACAGCATGATGAGGAGGACTGTTTAAATACCAATTCTTATTGAACCAGGAAATGTATTCGACGATTCATGGATCAAACACCTGTTGTGAATTTTGCCGTTAAGCTCCTTGTTAGAGAACAGCAAGTTGTGAAAGTACTGAAATACTGAACAGTTGGACATGTGCATTCAAAAGTTTAGAGAAGGCCACATTAAGTTCACCTGTAAAGGTCTGAGTGCATTTTAGGTTCATCCTAAGTAGTGTATATGCAAAAAAGCCTAAAAAACACTGATCAAGTCAGGCGTTGTTTGAGGCATTTTTGGCTCAAAATATTGCCAGTACCAAAACTGCGTGTAAGGCAGCCCTCACTCTGAAACCTGTGCCAATTTGCTATAAAACTGCACGTTGGTACATTTTTTGACAACATCGCAGCAGCACCTAATACGACAAGTTGGAGACATAAACAGCCATGTGCAAACTGCATAAGAAACCTGATCAAAACCTGCATATGTACACACAGCTTGACTACAAATATGTTTAGCTCTAGTCTAATAGACTGGAATCTCTCAGAACAATTTATTTTCAATCATCTAGTTATACCTCACAGAAACAGCTAAAACAATGCATATTTATCTTATGCAAGCCTTATTTCACTAAATCACTGCTGTTATGTGTCTAGAAAGGAATGCGCACTGATGTCAATGTCATATCTGTCTTTAGTGGAATAAAATGGAACAACATATGACATCTTTTCTTTGCTTTCATATTTCATATTGTATTGGTGTCACTGCCCCTGCTCTGTGTGATTGCATAATAGCTAACGTATATACGTATGTGGTTAAAACTCTGTTAGGTGAAATTTATATCATACCAAGAATAAATGGATTGTGATTTTTGATTATAGATTTGCCCAGAGCATCAGTTTAAGCAAAATTGGGAAATTACCTCAAAATGATTGCATGCTGCATAAAAGAGTCTTGGCAGGAAATTCATAATTTCAAATTACAGGGTAGGATACTGCACTTAAAGCACTGCCAGCCGGTACTAAATATATTGTATACCACTAAAACTATAATTAGTCCTCTATTTCAATATAAAGAAAATGTAGACTTGTTATAATAAACCTGATAAGAGCTGGTGGACAGTTTTGTGCCTGCCGATGGTTCATTGCTATGTTTAAACCAGGCTTCCTGTAGGTTCATGAATAGTCATCTTGTCTGTTTCTGTCAATCAAGAAGGAGAGGGAGAAGTGCGCAGAGGCAGCAGGAGCAGAGGGAGTTCACAAAGTGAATTGGGCCCTCCCCCAGTGCACTTAAATGCTCATTTGAATATGGATCAAAAGTGCTTTTTATCCAGAATGAAGCAACAGATGTCTAAGTGAAAGATATCATTACGTTCAGGTAAGCTAGCTGGTCCTTAAAGCATTGTGCCTGGTTTATCAGTGAATCTCACGGTGACAGGCTCCCTTTAAAATGTGCACATAATAAGCGCTTAGTGTAATTTACACAGCTCTCAAATAAGATTTATGAATTCTTAGATCTCCATCCTCATGGCTGAAAAAGAGTGCTGTGCATCTATACAGCACTGTCTATTGAGACATTAAATGAGGGCACTATGGCTAGCATTGAGCATTTTGGCTAGCAGGAGGGAAAGCTTTGTGGCTGGCAAGGAGGGGCAATTGCTTTCATGGGGCAATGTAGTTGGGGAAGCAGGCATTGACAGCTTTGGCAATGGGCATCAGAAAACGTCACCTTTATTTTATCAATGTAAAATCAAATATAGCTAGAAGGACAGAGGTGCGTTTCTGATCTCACTGTCTGTGAATGGCCTTATTGGATACATGAAGCCTCTATATGGATACCGGGGATACACTGCGGGATATTATGCCGGCCATCGTGACTGGTATTGTTGCTGATCAGTAATGTATTTACTTGTCTGGTATGTGATTATTCTAAATCAGTGGTTCTCAACTCCAGTCCTCGGGACCCACCTGCCAGTCAGGATTTAGGAATATCCCACAGAATGAATACCTGTGGTAAGTCCTGATGGATGGACACTAATTATATCAGCTGGTCTAAACTAAGGAAATCCTGAAAACCTGACTGGCAGGTGGGTCCCGAGGACTGGAGTTGAGAACCACTGTTCTAAATGGTCATGTAACAGTGTTGTCTTTATTTATAATTATGCTATATGTACTTATGGTGGGGCAGATTGTTTGGGTGTGGGATAGATTTTGGGGGAAAGCTTGCTCCGCTGCTACTGCTCACTGCCAAATAGTGATACGACTTTAGCAGCATCCCCAAAACTCCCCTCCCCTACAAAGTTAGCCAGTACCCTAAGGTGCCACAGGGATTTTCAGTTTAGCAACTCCCCTTGTTTTTACTTAATTTATAAAGGATGAATTTCTGTTTTGTAAGTATTTCAGCTAAAATTTAGTAAAATTGGATTATTCTATTTGTCTTTAGCTGGGTCCTTCAAGCTTCAAGTAAGAGGGAAAGGCACTTTGCGTGTTTCCGCGGTCCTGGCCACCAGAGAGGTGCAGGGTGGTCATAACTAGTGTTGAGCAAATCGAAGTCCACAACGTGGACTTTGATCTGAATTTCAGGGAAAATGCCATTCACCGTGAAGCCGAATTTCCTCTTTCTTGGTGGTAGCCAATTGAAATGGCGATAAAAAAATGTTAAAAATCATACTTACCTCATCGTTTGAGCAAGAAGGGCCAGCCTCTGCCATCTAGATTGAAGATCCCAAGCGAAATCCCGTGCAAGGTGACATATGACGCGCTGGATTTTCAATCAAGATTGCGGCGGCTGGCTCTTCGCAATCAAATGGATGAGGTAAGTATGACTTCATTTATTTATTTAGTATTTTATACTTTAATATGAATGTCAGATGCTGCGATCAGCGATCAATGCAGCATCTGAAGGGTACAATGATGGGGAGCCGCACAATTGCAAATTCAACCAAGCAAGTAAAAGGTGCATAATGAACTTTTCCCTATTTACAGGAAAAGCTTGACATGCCACAAAAACACAACAGTGGCTAAACAACAGAAACATTTTCCATGAAGAAATATAAAACAACTGCTACTCTCATAACTATGGTGACATCATCAGCGGGTAGTATCTAAAATCTATTGAAGTACAAGCAGCATCTGTAATCTTCCTCTTCACACATAAAAAATGCGGCATCGCTAGTATGTTGAGGTTATCATTTGGTATTGCAGGATTATATGTTCGTTCACATTGATATGCTGTATGTAACCTGTATTTCATGCACATTTTTGTGTTTGAATAGCTTGTACAGTTATTTGTTATAGCCTGTTGCCACATCAACAATAGTAAGCACATTTTCTTTCCGTTTTTGTTTCACTCTATCCTTACAATAAAAATTTGACCTTGCTCCTGAGTCAATGAGTTGCCCCTCTCACACATTAAGCGGATAGAACCATGAAACAGTGGCATGGGCTCTGGTGCAAGAGTTTAGCTTGGGTCCCCCCCTTCCCTCAGTGCTCTGTGGCAAGGGACAGGGATGTACCTAGCCTTTCTGCTGCCTGAGGTAAACACTAAAACACCCCCCTATGCCACATTCTCAACCTAACCCCTTCCCTCCAGCCCTACTGTTAAAGACATACAAGTTACTTGGAAAACATTACAGTGCTGCTAAACATACAGGAGAATACAGCACCACATACTTCTTACATCCAGTGATGTCTTTTCTGATGTAGATATTCTCTTTCCTCATCTTCTCCATTCAGACCAGACCACCATGATGATTTCTTTTAGCCATCTCTCGTCCCTGCAGAGTTTGACAAAGAGACATCTTAGGTTTCTACTTTTCCATCCTACTCCCCACCTTCTCAACACCCCAATACTGTGCCCGCTGTGCTCTCCAAAACTATATTGCAGAAACAGTGCCACCTGAAAATACTAGTACCACACAGATAGTGCCCCCTTCAATAATTATTGAGAAAAATAGTGTCCCTGACAGTAATAGCATAAACATAATGTCCCCAAATAATTTCCTGCCAGAGAGCATAGTGGTAACAGTGCCCCCATAGTAATATTGTGCCCATACTAGTAATCATGTTCCCTATAGCCCATATTAATACTTCTCCTTATAATGTGTGCAGTACAAAAATGGCCCCTAATATGTGCCAGTACAAAAATAACCCCTTTTAATGTGTGGCAGTACAAAAAATATCCCCTTATATTGTGCATTAGTACAAAAAAATACCCCCTTGTGCGCCAGTACAAAAAATACCACCTTACATACCCCTTACCTTTCAGATAAGAACCCCAGATCAGACCCCTATATCAAACCTCAAATTAGACCCCCATATCAGATCTTCACAGCAGATCCCCTTATCACATCCTCAGATCAGACGTCCATATTAGACCTCAAATCAGACCCCCCATATCAGATCCTCAGATTAGACCCCCATATCAAACCTCAGATGAGACACCCTTTAGACCTTCATGTCAGACTCTCACATCAGACCTCAGATCAGGCCTCCATGTCAGACTCCCCATATTTTTTTTTTTTAACCCCTTCGCGACCAGCGCCGTACATGTACGGCGCTGGGGCGATGCGGGCACATGGCGCCCGCTCGCGGGTGCGGCGGGCGTCATGGCCGGCAAGTCTCTGCTGTTTCTAACAGCAGAGACTTGCCGCTACCCTACTCCATCGGCGGCGTCTTCCGGGTTGACTAGATGCCGTGATCACACGTGATCACGGCATCTAGTTGCGTCTAAACCCGGAAGCGTTCGCTTCCGGGTGGTGTACAGACACCCCGTGTGGCCAATCGGGGTGTCTGTACACCATATGAAAACTGTAATCCTCGCTGGTGAGGATTACAGTTTTCAAACTGCAATTCTTATTCTGGCCACTAGATGGCAGGCCAGGATAAGAAATGAGCAATTCATGGTTTTCTGAGTCTATAAAACCCAGAATTGCTCATAAAGAAAAAAAAAAAAAGCCACAATATATAAGCCCATATTTGAGCTTTCTAATAGTACAAAAAAAATTTAAAAAAAATGTTAAAAAATATATAAAAACATAAAAAAGATGTAAAAGTTCAAATCACCCCCCTTTCCGTATAAGTAAAAAATAAATACCTAAATAACAATAAATATAGACATCATGGGTATCACCGTGACCGAAAACGCCCGTACTTTTAAAATATAAAAAAAAAAAATTCCAATACGGCGAATTGTGTGGCGGAAAAAAGCGTCCAAATGGCGATTTGCCGTTTTTTGTCGCTTTTTTTTTCTAAAAAAAATTAAATAAAAAGTGATCAAAAAGTCATACACACCCCAGAATGGTATCAATAAAAACTTCAGATCGTCCCGCAAAAAATGAGCCCCCATACAGCTCTGTACACATAAATACCAAAAAGTTATAGGAGTCAAGATTTGACAAGGAAAAAAAAAAGGGCAACTTTCTAATTAGTTTATCACTATGAAAACGCAGGAAAAACTATACATATTAGGTATTGCCGGATTCGTACTGACCAGTAGAATGAAAGTAACGGATCAGTTTTAATGCACATCGAACGCTGTAAATAAGAAACCCGTAGAACTGTAGCGGAATAGCGTTTTCTTTGCAATTTCACCCGGTTTGGAATTTTTTTCCCGCTTCCCACTGCACCGTATGCAATATTAAATGGTGGCGTTGGAAAGTACAACTTGTCCCGCAAAAAACAAGCCCTCATACAGCTATGTGAACAGAAAAATAAAAGAGTTATGGCTGTTTGAAGGCAGGGAGCGCAAAACGAAAATGCAGAACCGAAAAAAGCTCCGGTCGCGAAGGGGTTAAACTGTTTTATTTAAATGTCAACAAAAGGTACAACCATCCAGTGTACATCTCACATCATAACAGCATAGTTTCTCAAGATAAGGCCTAAGCAGACCTTTGTAAAGGCAGATGAGGCATATGTATAATACAGTAGAAGAAAAACAAAAGTGTATCCCAGCTGTAGTGCTGTGTCACCTCTCCGAGCCCCACTCCCAAGGCAGAGTTTACGTCTAAGGCTACTGTAATACCTGCTAACTAGCGTCAAGGTTGCCGTAGAGATCCTAAAGTACCCCGAAGATCCTCGGTATAATACCAAGTGGTATTCAAGAAAGGCTGCATGACTACTCTTCTCTCTGCAGGTGTCAACACTGTGATGATGAACTGTCTCCAGCGTTTAAAAAATCGTTTAGTCATGGTCTGTTTCTTAGACTCTGTTTCTAGTCTTTCTAGGTACATGTACGTTTTGACCATAGTAATGACTTCTAAAACAGAAGGAACACTGGGTGAGAACCAGTGTTGCAAGATTGTGCGTTTGGCCGCCAGAAGAACAATGTGAACCAAGGCCGGTAGGGCCTTACCTGCTGTTGTCCCAACTTCAGGAGATGATACAGAATGAAACAGTAATGGAATTGGGGTAATCTGCAATGGTTGTTTCCAGAGCTTATCAATAAAGACCAATAAATCTTTCCAAAACACTTGTATGTCTCTGCATTGCCAAATACAATGATATAGGTCCGCCCCATCCAGCAAGCATTTCGGACACCTGGTCAATCTATCGGGCCTGAGATCAGAGGGAGGCAGGGAAAAAGCAAAGATAGCTGCATGGACGAGCCTATATTGTGTAGCTCTCCAGGTCTCACTGATTATATGCTTACGAACCAACTGTAGCCCCTCCAACAGCCTCCCGGTGATGTCTGAAAGTTTAAGCATTTTGTCCCAATAAGGGAAGGAAATAGACTGCTCCGATTTGATCCCTTTTGCCACAAGCGATCTGTATAATCCAGCAATGGTATTTCTCGCCTGTGCACCCCCTATCCATTTATCAAATGTGTTGTCAGTCACTTCCTTCGAGTAATCCACCAGTCGCTTGCGGCAAAAGGAAGCCAATTGTAAGTACTGAAAAGACTGCGACCTTTCCAAGGAGTATTTCTGGGCTAGTTCAGAAGCATCTAGTAGCCTGGGCTCTGTAACATGAAGAACATGTCTCAAAGTAGTTATCCCTTTAGCCTTCCACTGCTGAAAGAATTTGTTAGTGTGACCCGCAGGGAAATCTACGTGACTCCAGAGAGGTAGATGTTTGGAAATTTGGTAAGAGACCCCAAACCATTTCCGAAGCGCTTTCCACGCTGCTATCGTATCCCTGAGGACTACTGATTTCTTTATCTCAGTCGGTAATGAGGCATATGGCGAGTGCATAAGTGCTGCAAGACTATATGGAGAAGCCAGCTCCGACTCAAGCAACGTATTGGAATAATGACTCTCACCATGTACCCAATCAATAACATGCCGTCCTATGCACGCTAAATTGTATCCCCTGATATCTGGCATATTCAAACCCCCCTTTTCCACAGGCCTTTGCAGTTTGAGCATAGAGATACGCGACCTCTTGCCCATCCAAATAAACCTGACAAAAGCCGAGGTCAGCAATTGTATATCCCTGTGCTTCATTAGCAATGGGATACTTTGGAGCGGGTAAAGCAGCTTAGAGACACTCATCATCTTAATCAGGTGTATGCGACCATTAAGATTTATAGGCAAAGATTCCCATCTTTTAAGTTCATCTATTATTTTCTTTATCAGGGGGGGATAGTTCAGGCTATATAGGGACTCCGAGGTATTCCCAATCTTAATGCCTAGGTACTTGATATGGGAATCCGGGATCGACAAGCCTAGCCCCCTAATTGTCCGCAGATCTTGGGGTGATAAAGGACATGTAGCTAACAGTTCACATTTTGTCAGATTGAGTTTAAAGCCCGAAAAGGCTCCAAATTCACTTATATGCTGAACTGTGCTTCTCAGATGCTGACCCGGATCCTGCATAAATAAAAGGACATCGTCCGCAAAAAACGCAGACCTGACCACCGTCGTTCCCACCCGCAGCCCTGGAAACAGCTCACCCTGTTCAATGGTCCTGACCAGAGGCTCTATGGCCAGATCAAAGAGTAAGGGCGATAGTGGGCAGCCCTGACGTGTCCCCTTTTGTAATGTGATAGGAGCAGACCTGAAACCCGGGGTATAAATCTGTGCCATAGGTGTGCTGTAAAGACCTCTGAGAAAGACTCTAAAAGGGCCCTGCAATCCAATGTTATCCAGGACAGAGCTTAGCCAATGCCATCTAATGGAATCAAAGGCTTTTTCGGCGTCTAACGCAACCAGCGCCCCTTTCTGGTTGGCAGACCCCTGTCTCCTTGCCCAGTCCAAAACTGTGAGTGTCCTCCTGAGATTGGTGACGGCCGCCCTCCCCTTTACAAACCCCACCTGACTGGGGTGAATCAGCCTGGGCAAGATTTCTGCTAGCCTGTTTGCCAGTAATTTGGAGAGCAGTTTTATGTCCTGATTAATCAAGGAAATTGGTCTATACGACGCGGGTAGGTCCGTTTCCCCTCCACGCTTGGGTAACATTTTTATATAGGACAGGTTGGCCGCCTGTGAGGGTTGAGTCCCTCTCAAGAGTGCTCTATAATAGGCATCCAGAGGGGCTGCCACGTTATGTTTCATGACTTTATAAAAGTCCGCCGTGAACCCATCTGGTCCCGGGGCTTTCCCTCCCTGCAATAGGCCTATAGTACGAGTTATTTCCTCCTTAGTCACCTCAGCATTAAGACTATCCAAGTCCTCCTGAGATAATGAGGGTATCTGCCCTAGAGAGATACTGTTGCGCTGTGGCACTATCAAAGGTCCCAGTATCCGCGTATAACTCAGTATAGTAACGCTGGAACACCTCCACAATCTTTCTGGGATCAGAGTGAAGGTTACCCCTCAAATCCCTGATGGCCGGGATGTATGCCGCATTCCTTTGACCCCTAGCTAGGTTCGCCAGTATCTTCCCCGATTTGTTCCCATGTCTAAGTAATTTTGACTCAAAATATGACCTATGCAGCTGCTGTTTACGCTCCAACACAAACTCATAAGCTGCTCTAGCCGCTTTCCACGCCTCTAGATTTTGCATGGTAGGGTTAGATTGGTGGTGCGTGTAGGCACGCCGTAAGTCATTGCTAAGGTTTAAGAGTTGTGTCTCCGTTTTGCGCTTTAAACTGTGTGTGTGTGCCATTATCTTCCCTCGCAAAACTGCTTTCCCTGCCTCCCAGTATAAGGCCGGGTTCTCACTGTGAGCAGAATTATAGTAATCATATTCTAGCCACCACCCCTGCAGTTGTTCTACGAATGTGTCCGTAGCAAAGAGAGAAGAGGGAAGCCGCCAGATAAAGTCTGTCCCCTGTAGGTGCACATCCTCTATGTCTGCCAATACTGGGGCATGATCAGATATCACCATTGGGCTTATGTCGGTGTGTGTGGTGCGAGATGACAATAATGCCGACATCAATATGTAATCTAGCCTAGACCATGATTTGCCTGAATGTGAATAATGGGAGTACTCCCTACTGTCAGGGTGCTGGCCTCTCCATACATCTGCGAGTGAAAGATCCCTAATGAAGTCACTGAAAATTCCCCCCGAAGACCGCACAGGCCCTCGTGCCAGGCCTAAAGATTTCCTATCCTCCCTCGAGTCATGGACCATATTCAGATCCCCTGCTACAATAATACTGAACCATGCCTTGTAGAGTTGCATAGAAAGGGGCATGATCTGTATTAGGGCCATACACATTGTAAATACTCAAAATACCCGCCGGGGATTGCAACACAACGTGTACCATCCTCCCTACCTGATCAGACTCTTGCGAAATGACCCGTTGAACACATTGCTTAGAAATAAGAATTACCACCCCGCTTTTCCTGCCTTCGGCAGACGATCCCAAAACCTCCCCCACCCACATCCTCTTCATCCGAAAAAAGTCCCTCTGGTGCAAGTGCGTCTCCTGGAGCAGGGCAACATCAGCCTTCAAGCATTTAAGATGTGACAAAACCATAGTGCGCTTTTGTGGGGAGCGCAGACCCTTCACATTCCACGAGACCACCCGCATGGTAGTGAACACAATATGGTATAGTAGCAAGGCCTCTGTACGCCCCCCTCAGGTGGCCTCCCTGGTATGCCAACTATCCGTCCCTGACTATTAGGATGTGAGTATGGAACAACACTACAGCTGGTACACTGGTTTACCACGAACAAAAAATACAACAATCCCCCAAACATTCTTCCCCCCCCTTTAACCTCCTCCCACCAACCCTAGTAAATATAATCTAGCTTGTGTTGACTCCCTTTTTTCCAACATGTCGAGCCCCACTGCCTGACTCCCCTAAACTACAATACCCTTGTAAGTCCCCTACCCCCAGAATATAATGTAGTGACGATACTGCACCAGTCCCTGCAGTGATGAGAGTTGAACATGAACGCCACTGAGTCCCCACAGTGCTACTGGAACATATTACGCCTCACATGCCGAGCGACTCCGTCAGTCCGCAGGTCCCTGCTTCCTTGGCGTCCTGGTCTGCCGCTTCTCACGCTGATTCCACCGCCTGGGAGATCCTGGGTCCCTACGAAGTGATGGCCAATCCTCGATGTCCTGGGGCTCCTTGTCCTGGGGTCTCAGCAGTTCCGAAAGCTCCAATTCCGCTTCCTGGGGATCTGTATATGTTTTCTGACGTCCTCCCGAATCCGCAACCCCGAGGATGGCTGGGTATGCCAACTGGAACTTGATCTTCTTCTGAAAGAGTTCCGTACATATCTTGCTGAATAGCTTTCTCTTTCTGACCACCTCAGCCGAGTAGTCAGCGAATAATAGAACCCGGTGTTCATGGATAAAGAACGGTTCACGTAGTCGCCTGTAAGCCCGAATCACCATCTCCTTTTCAGAATAGTCCAGGTATCGGGCTATCACCTGTCGTGGCCGGTCAGGGTTAGCAGATGGCTGCTGGTTGTTAGAGCGAGGCGCTCTTTCCGGCCCTATGCGATGTGCCCGTTCAACTCTGAAAGGGCCTTCCAGGCCTAGTATGAACCGGTATTTGTACCTCGAATATATGTGCCAAGACGCTGTTGGATACACTTTTGGGGAGGCCTACCAGTCGCACATTATTCCTTCGCGACCTATTTTCCAAATCATCAATACGATCGTTGAGACGCGTGGTATCTCGGAGAAGCTCTCTGATGCGCACATGTGTACTGGCAATGTCGTCCTCCGCGGTAGAGATCCTACGCTCTGTCTCGTCGATTCTAGCAGCATGCTGCGCTACCTCCTTCTGAAGCGTCTGGAGCGCGGAGGATACCGTGGCTTCCAGGGTCGACTGAATGTCGGGGGTAAGTCTCTTGGCCACTTCAATAGCCAGCTTTTTATAATCCAGGTGTAGGGGGGCAGACTGAATGTCCCCATCAGATCTTTCCTCCTCAGACTCCTCAGCCTTGTCCGAAAGCGCGCGAACCTGCGCCATTTTGTCCCGTTGGGTAGTGGGAGACATTCCCGCGTCTGCGTCCCCAGTTAAAGCGAGTCACAGACCCGAAAGTAGTAGCGGGTGCAGTCACTTAGTCGAACCTGATATCATGGGGGGGTCAGAACCAGTCGGTATGTCGCCAGGTACGAGGAGAGATAAGGGGCAGCGGGAGCTCTCCTCACCCACATCCTCCCATGTCGGCGCCGGAACCGGAAGTCCAGACTCCCCATATTAGACCTCACATCAGACCCCCTTTAGACTTCCATGTCAAACCACCACATAAGACCTCAGATTAGGCCTTCATGTCAGGCCCCCCCTATATCTAACCTCAGATCTCCATTAGACCTCCTTGTCGGACCCTCCATATTAGACCACAGATGAGACCCCCTTTAGACCTCCATGTCCGACCCCCGCATCAGACCTCAGATCAGGCCTCTATGTCAGACCCTCCCCATATCAGGCCTCAGATCAGACCCCATTCAGATCTCCATGTTAGACTCCCCCCATATCAGACCTCAGATCAGACATTAAAATAAATAAATTAACTTACCTCTCCTGCTCTACCACCACTCTCCAGGTCCGGCGGTCTTCCCTGCAGTCGCACTCAGCAGTCTTCTCAGGGCCCGCGCTGCACAGTCACCTGAATGCGTGGTCATAGTGTGTGCACTACGTCTTGATGCTGTACGCAGTCAAGACATGCAATGCATCCCAGAGATGACCAGGGAGGAGGGATGAGTATGGTGCTTCAATCACCGCTCCCCACACCTCCTGCAGATAAGTGAGTGCTTCCATAATGGAAGCGCTCACTACTATCACTTTATAAGATGCACAGTGTCTTATAAAGTGAAAACTACAGTAATTAGCAGTGCAACTGCGACCAATGCGAACCCTATAGCTACACCACTGAACAGTGGCCTCTCACGGGCTGGATGGTGGGATACTAAACCCTGCATTTTGCTACAATGCAGCAACACCACTACAAGTCACCCACAACAGTTGGAAGTGTGTTAGCCTTTCAACAGTGTCACCATGTCAGCAGGAGAGACCAGACCATTTGAGAAGAGGTCTTAAACATCAGCTAGATTTAGACGCTCAAAGTATGATGCCATTGCCTGCACAAAAGCAGAACAATAGATGTAGTTAAAAATGGAGAAGTCGCATCTAGAAGCAACACTGGGGAGACTGGCAGCAGAGAAGGAGATGCAGCAACCGCAATGGCAGAAGGTGAGGCTTTAGATGAAGCAATGAATCCCACAAATGAAGACTGTGCAACATACTTGGAACCGAACTTGGTAATTGCAACAACTCGCTGCACACTCTAAAGCTGGCCATACACATTATTCATTAAACTCTAAAGCAGTCATGGCGAACTTATGACAGGGTGCGAGAGGCAACACTCAGAGCCCTCTCTGTGGGCACCTGCACCCTGGAAAAAGTCTATGGTGTACCAATATGCCTTAGACTTTTCCTGCCATTCTTAAGCACAGGGCACACTATGAACGGCACAAGCAGCGCATTGAATGTAGGCAGGCTATTATAGCTAAATGATAAACTACATGGAAGATATACTATATTGGTATTCAGGTTAAATTGCCATGTTGGCACTTTGTGATAAATAAGTGGGTTTTGGGTTGCAGTTTGGGCACTTGGTCTCTAAAAATTTCACCATCACTGCTCTAAATTGTCTGAGGAGCTCCCGATTCTCCCCAACAAATGATGTCAGGGGAGACAAAGATCGGGAAAAATTAATATTTTTGTCTGATCCTTCCAGGTGATAAACTGTGAAGTGTCTGGCAACGACTTTCTCTGCTCTCCCCATAGAATAAAAAGACAAGTTTGGCCGAGCCGATCGTGTGTGTGTATGGAGAAGCCAGGAGGCAGTTGGGAGAGATAGCTGTCAGCCGAATGATCGTTAGACTGACAGCTGTTGAATGTGTTAAATCAGATGAGCTTATCAGGATAAAAGTTTATTGAAGAAGCTTTGTGTGTACTTGATTAAAGCATATCAGTCCCCAGGGTCTTTAAACTTGCATTCCTCCAGCAGCAAACAAATTCTCTGCAATTCCTTTCCACTCTCACTCTTACTTCTCTTCCTAGTGTATATCCCCGTGGTGCTCAGCGGCCGCAGAGGTGCTAATTGACACCACGCTACTCTTGGAGATCTAGAGAAACCTTGGAACAGAGAAGGAGAGAAAAGACAAGAGACACTCTGGTCAGGACCTTCAGTTAAAATAAAACAGCTCCTCTCATATAATACTACTACATCTTGCAAACTGCATATGAAAACATAAATCACCGATAGCCCATAACCGGTTTCGCTTTCCAATTTCATCAGGGGTATGCTATCAGAGACGCACAATCTTTTAGAGACATAAACTAGTTCCTTCCACATACAGAGCATAATATTAACCCTTTAGAAACCTTTTACCCTTTTCTAACAAAACAATTCAAATCCAGATCAATATTTAGGCCATTAGGAGACACAGGGGGACATTTCACGCAGGTTATAATTCCCTCTGCACTGCCGGAGGATGCAACAAATTTATGTTGAGGTGCAGGCCTCTCATGAATTTGTCGCATCCCCCAGCAGGCCGTATGACACACTTAAATTTACAGCAGCCTCCTAGCTGCCGTAGGTTTCTATCTTTATTTATGCCACAAAACTGGTGTCTTTGCGCCCTTGCAATACTCCCTTTTTACACCACTCCTGAAAAATGGAATGAGGGCCAATATGTCACAAATTTCACCGCAAATACAGTGTGCGATGACACTTGTGCCTTTTCCACACCAGACTTCTGGAGTAAAAGCCGTGGTAAATGCCCCATATATTATCCAACCTAGGGGTTGTTCACATATCAGTTATTTGATCAGTTATTTCCATCAGTTATTGTGAGCCAAAGCCAGGTGCGGGTCAAAAACACCAAACAGGTGCAGGTCTTTTCATTACACCTGATCTCTGTTTAGTGTCCACTCCTGGTTTTGGCTGACAATAACTGATGGAAATAACTGATCAAATAACTGATATGTGAACAACCCCTTATAAAGAAACTCTATATTTTTTAGGACAATCTCTTAACCTCCTAATGTTTAACGTCATGTTAAAATTGGAAAAACCCTCCCAAAAATGTCACTTTTTTATTGTAGATTTTTAATGTGTGTTGGCAATAAAATCTTGTTGGCACACAACTCAGGGGACACTATTGCATTTTTAACCCCTTAGTGACATCATTAATTTTAACCTTAAGGACCAATAATATTTTCCCCTTTGTGTCTAGCAGTCATAACTTTTTAATTTTTTATTCTAATTTTTTTTAATTTTATGGGTGGGATTAGTTAGAGGTTTTTTGGGAACCATTTTGGGGTATATATAGTATATTAAACAACTTTTATTATTTTATATTTAGGGGGAAAGATTAAAAAACAGCAATTTTTTCATTATTTTGTGAAAATTGTTCACTGTTGGGTAACAATAACATGATTTTATTATGTGGGTCCGTACAATGATGATAATGCGCATTTCTATGTTTTTTATTATTTTTTCTTTCTTCATGCAGCCTGTCAGCTCTGCAACTGCTCTCTCCCCTCCTCCAGACTGACAGGTAGGGGGGTGGGGTGCTGCTTTAACTGCTCATGTCTCTGGTTTGGTACCAGCTAGAGATATGTATATGTGTATTGTTTGAAAGCTGGGATTCCAAGCTTTCATACTATACCAGATTGATAGCAATATGTTCAGTACATGGGAAGATATAACTGATAGAAAGTGAAAGGCTTCTAGCTGCTACCATTCATGAGATATCAGCAGCTAAAGCAGCCCCCCTCCACCCCGCTCTTACCGAGCTCAACTCCAGCAGAACAGTTAAGTACTTTTACCATTACCCCAGCGCTGAGGCAAAACAGTTAGGTGGTTAAAAGGCATCTGTCAGCAGATTTGTACCTATGAAACTGGCTGACCTGTTGTATGTGCTATTGGCAGCAGATGACATCTGTGTTGGTCCCATGTTCATATGTGCCCGCATTGCTGAGAAAAAATATGTTTTAATACATGTACATGAAAGTCTGAGGTGCCCGCAGATGAGATGCTGGCTTAATTATTATCCAAGTAATGTCTGAATGACTTATAGGATAGCTGCTTTACATTTGGTGACATTAGAGGTAGAGCTTGCTAAGAGCTAATTTGCATACCCTCTTCTATGATTTCCAGAGGAGCAAGTATGGCCTATAAATCTCCTCATGCCACTTAGGTACAGCAGAGAGGGGGAAGGGAAGTGTTCTCAAACAAACATTTTTTCAAATTTTGCATACAATCTATTCTCCCTGAGCCACTGTAGCACAGGGACATGTTTGTGGTGTGAGGTCAAATCTGGGGAAAAAACAGGATGTCGTCCAAGTAAACCATGACATAGGCGTATAGCAAGTCGTGGAAGATATCCATGACGAGATCCTGGAAAAAAGTGGGAGTGTTACACAGACCAAAGGGCATAATGAGGTATTTGTAGTGTCAATCACGGGTGTTAAATGCAGTCTTCCATTTGTCTTATTCCTAGATACAGAATTACAGATGAGCTTGTATGCGCCTCAGAGGTCCAACTTCATGAATATCCAGGCTCCATGCATTGTATCAAAAAGCTCAGGAATCAGGGGCAGCAGGTTCTTATCCTTCACTGTGACTGAAGCATCGATAGTCAATACATAGCTGGAGAGTACTGCCCTTCTTTTTACATAGAAGAATCTGGCTCCTGCAGGCAAAGAGAACTTCAGGATAGCCGCCCTTTCAAAATTCTCCTTTATGTAACCGGACATGGCCTGAGTTTCAGGCAGAGACAGCAGTTAGATACAATCACATGGGGAATTTGCTCTTGGCACCAGGTCGATAGAACAGTCATAGGGACAATGTAGCAGCTGGGTCTCTGCCTCCTTCTTATCAAAGACATCGATAAAAATAGTGTAGGCAGGAGGTAGCCCCTGAATATTCTGGGGAACTTAAGGAGCATAAGCAGGTAGTACAGTAACCAGACAACAAGTATGGCAGACAGAGCCCCAATGCAGAATCTACCCAGAGATCCAGTCAAGGACAGGACTTGTAGACAAAGCCAGGGCAGTCCCAGCAGAAAAGGAGTGGTGGACATAAGCCGGACATAAAATCAGATATTCTCTGTATGAAGCATTCCACTTGAATCTCCATGGGCTCAGTGACATGGTTTATGGATTCTGGGAGTGCCATCTATTGACAAATGTCACCACCAATTACATTTTTTGAGACATATGGTAGTTATACAGTATTGGTTCACTAAGGCCTGATGCAAGGCTAAATTCCTCAAAGCCGATGTGCAAGGCTAATCAACAATTGCTGGAAATGTTTAGTTGGAGTTAAGGGGGTCACTCCAGATACTGAAACCAAAGTTTAACATACCTCTCACAGACGTGTGATATTGGATCATTTTCATCAATAAATAAATGACCAAGTCTAATATTTTTGCCTCGTTTGATTTGGTTATCTACTTTTAGGACTTGTGTTAAGAATATGATGTAGTTTTAGGTCAAGTTTATGTAGAAATATAGAAAATTCTGAAAGGTTCAGAAACTTTTAAGCATCACTGTATAAGGTCTTTATGGGTGTTAATTTACAGTAACCATACAGCAGCATCTAAAATAACCTCATATTACATTTGTATTTTAAATATTACGTGTTTGAGTCTCTTTTTCCACAACCTGATTATGTCAAGGTTACAAATTATACCGCAATACCCTGCAAATCCACACGCAATTCTTGTCACACAAAACACCTTGTAAATTATCTTGAATTAATTTGCTCAACTGCACTGTCATGACCTAGCAATTGATGGATGAATTGCAATGTACAGTGCACAGTAGAGTGCTAAGACTATAGACAGTAGATGTCGACTAATTACATGTCACTCAGCCGGGCCTAAGGGTGTAGACATAGCACTGTAAATGAAATGAATGTAATTTATCATATGATTCTTTTTGAGCTTTATGTCCCCAAGACAAAAGTACTTCTGCCTCTGTATGTTATTGTCTATTACAGTTAGTCCAAATGTGTACAATACCGTAGAATTGTATCTGCAGTGATCTACCAACCATATTTTGTCCAGTGCCGAGGGCTGACATCTCAAATCTTGGGACATATGACAAAAAATAGATAATCTGGTAAATACAAAGTATGCTCCAAACACAACAGGTCAAGCTCTTTATAATATATGTGTTAATTCTTGTCATCCAAATAAGCACAGAAGCATAGTTGGGAACTGCCACCATGATTTATATCTTCTGATGTTAAATGGGATACCTGAAGCAATGGACAATTTCTGGTATAATTTCATATATACATTTCTTCAATGGGCTTAAACAATGTAATAAATCATTTGTGTCTTGAGCAGCCAAGAGTAGATTATATGACAATTAGTCTGAGAGCACTAGAAAAGATTCTGGATTCAGTCTTTCTCTATTAGTCATAAGTGTCCCTATATATAGCCCAGGGGCGGACATACGCCTGTGCAGCCGGTTCAGTGCAGGAAGGGGGCCCGTGGGAGGTTCGGCAGCACGGAGAGATGAGCGCTTCTCAGGACAGCGATACAGATGAATGGTGAGGAAGAGCATGGGAGGGAGAGGTGTTTCCCTTGCCTGTTCCTCTAGCCCTGCCCTAGGCCTGCAGCCTATCAGAGGCCGGCTCAGTCGGCGCGATGATGTCATCGCGCCGCCTGAGCCGAACAGCGCGGGACACAGGCCGGAAGAGGCCTGCATCGCATTGCTGACAGGCTCATGGAGGTAAATATAAGTGTTTATTTTTGTTATTAACACTACGCTGTTGCCCAGTATGGAGGCATCTACTAGGGGGCGTTATAATTAGAGATGAGCGAATCATCCAAAATTCGCTTCGCCGAATATTCATCGAACTTTTCATAAGATTCGTACCTTCGACAAATCTATTCGGCGAATCTGCGTACAAATCATACGTTATTATGTGGTGTTTTGCGAACATTCACGCACTAATAACGAATGTTCCATTTTGTAAAGGTACGTAATGTCTTTGAACACGTAGGCATGAGTGTACAAATTGCGTACGAATCCTCAGCGCACTATTGTCTAGCGATTGCGTAATACACAGGCACGCATGACGCTAGGCTGCGGCGTGCACTCCTCAGAGACAGAGCGAAGTTTGAAAATGGCAGGTGATCCTCAGCATTTCGCTCTAGAGAGCTGAAATACATGATCAGGCTAATGGACAGCAAGGATTACGATGGCACACACCGCCACCCGAACCAGCATAAAAAGGAGGTGATCTAGCAGGTGATCCGAGGCTTGCGCCATCGTTTTGACACTGTGTGGACCATGGGCCAGAACCAGCGGAAATGGTCCAGTCTGAAGTTTAAGTGCCCAGAGCGGCTTACTGAGATCCGTGCAGCGATACGGCAGGGTGAGTAACATATTTGAAAAGTAAAAACATGTTAAAAAATGAGTGTACTGTATTGTATATATAACAGTGAGTGCTAATAATGAAAACCGTATAGAAGAACAACATGGGCGTGCGTAGTGCGCTGCAGCAATTTTCTTTCATGCTAGGGCACGCCTCTAACTCCACCAAAACAAGTGAAGGTATTCTCAGATATGTGCCCCTTCGTAGTAATTTGTCTTAGGCTACTTTCACATATGTGGTGGTGATCCTGCAGGCTGTTCTGCAGTATTTGTCCTGCCAATTCCCGGCGTTCTTGCCGAATAGCGGCCGGATCAGCGCTGTCCCCAATTATTGTTAATGGGGCTGGCCGTTCTCCCGTTTGTGTCAGGCAACTGCGCTAGTGTGACAGAAAGTACCCTCCCTTAGATATATGCCCCTTCATAGTTAGCGCTTCCTCCTCCTACACACAGACTCACAGACGTGCTCATGCTGCAGCTAATGTGAGTGGGCAATATCAAAAGTATTCCCACCGTGTTCACGATATTAAGAAATTTATTGCGATAACGATATCTATCGTGATAAATACCTATTTAGAAGAAAAAAATGGATGGCCCTCCTCTCACCCATAATATCTTCATAGTAGTATACAGTGTTAGTATTAAAAAGAGTGATCATAACAAATGTGTACGGATTTATGTTGCAGAGCACCGTCAACAACGGCGTCACCACGGTCACCGTCAAGGCAGGACAGCCCCTGCAGTACCTGCAGCTTCTAGTAAGTGTAAACATATTTAATTCATTTTTAATCCAAGCTATGTGGGAGTGCAGCTGCAGTGATATAAGAGCACTAGTGGTTAGGAATGGGATCCAGCCCCAAACTATTCCCATGTATCAGAAGTTACAACTGTTCATTAGAGTTGAATGTAATGCCATTATTTAATTATTTTTGTCAGCTGCTGCACCACAGAGGAGCCCCTCTCACCCTCCTCCACCCCAACGAGAGAGGACCCCACCTGCCGCTCCAACACCACCAGCCCAACTTCCAGAGGTAGAAGATAGGTAAAATAAAAAGTGTAATGGGTGGACCTTCTGTCTTCAAAATATAAGCTAAATTTATGTTTTATCTTTTGTAGCTCCAACCGTCAGGGAGGAGTTTTCCCCTGGACCATAGGAAGACCACGAAGTATGGGTGTCCAGTAAGTACAAACCCCAAACTGACCATGTGTGGCCTTCTCAGTGAGCAGTTCAAAGAGAAAAAAAGGCTCAATACAGATACATGTCACTGAATAACTCGTTCCAGTACATATACCTAATATATAATGACATGCAATTGCTAAAGCATTCTGATCCAGGTGCTGGTTTGAAAATTTTGAATTTTTTTCGTCAGACAACCACTTTAACTCGATCATTACTGTTTCCACCCCTACAGATATCCCCACTGACTTTGAATTGGAGGCAGCCTTACGCCGATTTGAGACCAGGCTCCATGCTGCCTCCCGGCTTCTTTGCGGCCTGCAGCTGGAGCTGAGAGAAATGCAGGACATGATGGCCAGACGTCGGCAAAGGCAGACGTAACCTTTTTTTTTTAGTTTCTTTTGTTTATTATACATTATTTATTATTTGTTCAAAGTTATTATTTATTACCAAAATTATGTAAAATTACTTGTAAAACCTGTATTTTGAGTGTTTTTTTAAACCTTTAACTCCTTCCTGACATAGTGTGAAGAAGACAGGAATGTCTATTTAGGCAGGAGCCTCCAAAATTTGTCCAAAGGCCATTTTCCTGGATTAATGAACTCAGCGGTGTCTGCCGGCCAAAGTATTAATAAATTACGCACAATCCGGTTCACTGATTACAATTTACAGTAAAAGAAAAAGGCTTGGCTTGTTTGGACATCAAGCCTGTAAACATTCTACCTTGTAAACATAGGCAGTGAAAATAATATATGGGCTTTTCATGGGTGCCCCAGCCAGTAGTAGTAGGGGACGGGGTATATCAGCAGAGAGTGATTAGTAAATACAACAAATACAATACAACAATCTCCGCTAATGTAACTTGTAACGGGAGGCGGAGGTAACAACAGTGTAACAATTTTCTTTTTTGTTTTCTTTTTTTTAAATATATATATATATATATATATATATATATATATATTATTTTTTATTTTGGGGGTGGGGGGGGGTAGTAAAGGCTCCAAAACAAATTTAAGAATACTAAGCAGAACTAATATAACGGTGTATAACAATAGCTACTCGTCTGCTAAACGCTAATGTAGAAAACGGAGGTGGAGGTAGACAACAGTTTTTGGTTTTTAAAAGGGTTTTGGTCTGGAGACTTCGGGTTCACACAGCCCATGACATGACCCAAGACGTTTGGCATGTAACGTTATGGGCCGGCTGACTGCAACAGTGGGAAGACACTTGGACTATTTCGGCCTGCAAGGCCTGATCTAATTACCTGCCTCAGTTATTGGAGTATGAAATTCTGAGGTAATCCAGCCTTTATTCATTTTTATAAAGGTGTTTTTTTTGCACACTGCCAGGTGACAGTTTCGTCCTTTTGGGTGTCACCACCCCCCCAGCGGCGCTAAAAACCCTCTCTGATATGACACTTGAGGCTGGGCAGGAAAGAAGCCCTAGTGCATAGTGGGAAAGTTCCGGCCACTGTTGTATTCTGCCTGCCCAGAAGTCCCAGGGGTCTGAAAAGAGGCTTTGTGAGCCAGACTGCAGGTAAGCCTTAACCTGCTCGTTGAGGCAGGTGGTCTGGGCCTGCTCACCTGGCTGTGGCTGTTGGGAGGCAGAGAATAATTGCTGCATCATTCTCATTAGGCTTAACTCGCTGCTACTGGTTGTGGCAGGAGGTGGATGACTCTGCTGGACCTCCTTCTCAGACACGCTGGCAGCAGGCTGGGCTGGCTGAAAGCTGTGGCCAGGTCACTACATATCTTCTCCGACAATTATGCTAATTTCTCCTCTCTTTCCTGGGGAGGAAAACAATCCCCCACTTTGGATTGATACCGTGGGTCCAGAAGCATCGCCAGCCAGTAGTCGTCTGTCTGCCTTATTTTTAGGATACGCCTGTCACTTCGTAAGCATGTGAGCATACAGCTCTCCATCCTTGTCAGCGTGCCCGAGGACCCAGTTCTTACCATCTCAGCCTCTCTCTGAGACACTTCAGTGTCCCAGAAAGTCTCATTATCGTCATCCTCCAGATCCTCTAGCTGTGTCTCCTCCTCCTCGTCATCATCATCCTCATTAAAATCCTCCTCCCCCTCCTCTACTTGAAGCTCCTCATCCTCCTCCTGCACCGCAAGGGAACTTTGGAGTTGGGGCTCCCCTACAGTGACAGCATAGCGTGCAGACATATGGCCAGGATTTCCTTCCCCCATTGCCTCCTGCTGCATGAGCGTGATTGTCTTTTCCAGCACAAATATTAGTGAAATTATGTCATTCACACCACAGCTGTCCCGGCTGACCAATTTGGTGGCTTCTTCAAAGGGCATTAGAACAGTGCAGGCATCTCGGACCAGCCTCCACTGACGGAAATCAAAGCCGCACCTGCTCCCTATGGTGGAAGATTCTGGCTACTGCTGGACAAAATCATCCACTGCTCTACGCTGCTCAAGGAGCCGCTGCAACATATGAAGCATGAAATTCCACCGGGTTGGCACGTCATCAAGCGGTGTGGCGGAAGACCGTTTTGCCGCTGCAGTTCCAGCAGAGCGTGGCGAGGCACATAAATATGGCTCAAATGAGTGCAAAGCTTCTGCGACTTTGCCAGCACTGTGCGCAGGCCAGTGAATATTTTTAGAAACCTCTGCACCACTAGATTTAGGACATGTGCCATACAGTGAGCATGCGTGAATTGACCCAGGTTCAGCGCTGCCACTATATTTGTCCCGTTGTCACTCACTACCTTGCCCACTTCCAGCTGGTGTGGAGACAGCCAGCGCGCTATTTACTGCTTGATGTAATGCTGCAAGCGCTGGCCCGTGTGGCTGCTGCTGCCAAGACACATTAAGTCTAAGACTGCATGGCAGCATTTCACCTGGCACATATGATATGGAGGGGTGGTAACTCTCTGCCCTGATGTTCCAGCAGGTGGACTGCCCGTGAAGGTGGAAGCGGATAGTTGTTGGGTGGTCTGCTGCAATCCTGGCTGGAAAGCGTGTGGAGGTGTGTCATCGCAATTCTCACATTTTCGCCTTCTTTGTGTGGTGCCAAATCATTAGAAGTATGGGTATGCATATGCTCATACCACTTTCACAATGAGACCAGAACACAAGTTGGTTTCATGGAAAATACTTCACATCCCCCAAGCAAGAGCCAGTTTATTAAAGAGACAGTCACTTATATAGTAGGTATGACATAGACAAAAAGGGGTGTTACTTAAGCAGAGTGATTGGTTCTTTGACACAAGGGGAGTAGTTCAGCAACTTCAACACTGAGTTCATTGGTTAATTTGAAAGAGGCAAATTAACATTCCAACCTTCCCCTTCTTAAAACCTTAAAACAAAGAAAGTGTTCACGTGACTCACATAGCTAATTAGCTGCCATCTAGTGGTCAAAGACGAGTAGTACAGGCTTTACACAATATTTATAAAAACCTATCTCTCACAAATCCCTCCTTTTTGCAGGAAATAGACCCAAGGTGAACAGGCAAAGTGAGGTACTCTCCCAACGCCCTAAACAGCGAAGAGCTGGACTTTCCTTATTGCTTCACCAGATCCCCCCAACTCCCTTTTGGGTTTGCCTTCACCTTGTCCTATTTACTCCGCAACCATCAACAAGGTTTTTTATTTACTTCAGGATGGAATTGTATTCTTCACTTCAGGATGGAATTGCATTCTTCATACAGTTGTAATCATTCTTATCTTTGACAGAGTCACAGCACATATACATGGTGAGGGCATAGACATATTAAACATTTAAAAAAACTTTAAATTAAATTTTAATTTTCGGCCAGTTCATTCGATAGTCGTCAGTCCCTTCAGATCCTTGATGATACTTCCATCGGGTGCTGGAACTTCCAAAGATCTTGTAGACCCCTCCTTTTTCTGACACTAAATACATCCAGCCAGTGGGCAGTAAAGGACATGTACTGCCCCTGGCCGTAAGCACTGCTCCAGGTGTCCACCGTGACGTGCACGGTGCTGCAGAGAGACAGCTGCAGGGAGCATCCAATATTGTCTGCCACGTGGGAGTAAAGGGCGTGGATAGCTTTGTTTGAGAAGTAATGCTGGCTAGGAACCTGCCAGCGTGGCTGAGCGCAAGCCATTAGCTCCCCAGTTTGTATGGCAGAGACTGCACAGCCAGCAAGATTTGTCAGGTGACAATTCACTGTTGGATTACTTGTGGCGTAAACCTGCTTCCTAGCCACGCACTCGGCAATGGACGGCTGGCGAATAAAAGGAGGTGGAGACATGCACGCAGTGGGCAATGAGGTGTATGTACTAGTTACGCCCCTGGATGCGGGCTGAATTACGCCCCTGGATGCGGCCGGCCTGACGCGAGGGACCCCGGGAGAAGTAGCCAGCTCCTCAGTATTAATGCGGTGCTCTAAATTGGCGGCATGACGCCGCTTCAGATGGTTCCACAGAGCAGTGGTCCCTACATTTGTGGCTTTCCCACAGCTCAATTTCTGTTTACAGAAATTACATGTGGCCGTGCTGCTGTCCCCCGGCAGAGTGGTGAAATACTTCCACACACTAGACGTGAGCCCTCCACAGCTGGCCAAGCTTGTAGCCCTTGCACACTTACACCCTGGTGCCGGCTCCACTATACTTGGGGTCTCGATAGTTCCCAAGGAAGGACTGGACCTGGGCCTAACTCTCCCCTGCCCTCCGTTGCTGCCACTACTACTATCACCCTCCTCCTTGGAGATCGAACCCTCCTCACCAGCCCAATCCGCCTCCCAGGTCCTCCAGTCTAACACATCAGATTCATCATCAGACTCCTCCCCAGTACTTTTTTCGGACTGCAAATTAGGCTGTTCCTCACCAACCTCCAATTATGGGCAGTCCAAACTCTGACTGCCCTCTAAGAAATCCTCAGGGAGGCTTTTCTCTAACCACCGGATTATGCGGTGGGGTTCGGTAGCTTTTTATTTTATAAATTGCAGAAGGGACACCACTAGGAGGGGGCACTGAAGCCTGAGAGGTGGCAGAAAACGACGGGCTTTGCTGGAGCGGAATGGTGGAGCAGGAGGAACGCTCTGAGTCTGACCCCTGGCTACATATGGATACTGTATCAGCAGATGACAGCAGATCATATGGCTGTGACTGAGATGAGCGTGCCATCCACTCCACTACCTCATCCACTTTCTCCTTCACTACAATTTTGCTCGTTTGTGACTTAGCCTGATTGAACAGTGGCCAACTCTTACGAATTACAGAAGTAGAAGCTCTGGCTACAGGTCCTTTGGCACTCCTGTGCCACCTTCTCCTTTTTTTGGAACTCGAGGTCTGGCTGGAACTGGACCCCTTTTGCTTATCAATTCCAGACATTTTTCACTTGACTGTGGCCCTGCAGCTGGTCTTTGTCTTTGTTCCTGTCTCTCTCCCTGTCTCTCTCTCTGCCTGATTAATTACTAGCCCTGCACTGGCCCTGCACTTGCCCTGCAGTATCCTTGATATGTGTAATATTGATTCCCAGAACAATTACACCCCAATTTTAACGAAACAGGTCTCAGTCTTTAGGAACTTCACACACAGTGCTTCTGCTGGTCTTAGCAGTCTCAGCACAAGTGATGCGTCACTGGCTTTCCGAGCCTGAGCCAATCAGAGCAAGCCCTGCCCACTAGGTCAGGTGTCCGCTTTCTTCCCGGGCTTTTGCCGCATGAATAACGAACTAACAGTAAAAGTTCGCTAATTAACTGAATTCGTACGCATCATCATATAAACTAACTTATACGTAGCATCAGCGTACAATTTATCGAACAAGTACATAGCGAATGCGTAGAAAGCCTTGAGAACATTTTCG
Source organism: Rhinella marina (assembly GCA_900303285.1). NCBI lineage: Eukaryota > Metazoa > Chordata > Amphibia > Anura > Bufonidae > Rhinella > Rhinella marina. Next base: position 46,364 of record ONZH01027853.1, on the reverse strand, counting down.
AATCTAACTAAATGAATCTCAAAAAATTCGGATTCGCTTCACGGTGGAAAATTTACGAGATTCATATCAAATCTACGAAGCAGCGAATAGATTCGCTCATCTCTAGTTATAATGGCACACATGGGGAGGAAACGCGCACTATGGCAGCATCTATTAGGGGGCATTTTAATGGCACACATGGGGGAAAGGAGCACTATGGGGGCATTATACTGGCACACATGGGGGGAAAGGAGCACTATGGAGGCCTCTACAAGGGGGCATTATATACTAGCACACATGGGGGGAGAGCAGCACTATGGGGGCATCTACAAGGGGCATTATATACTGGCACAGATGTGGGAGCATCTACTAGGGGGCATTATATACTGGCACACATGGAGGGAGAGGAGCACTATGAGGGAATCTACTTGGGGCCCTATATATTGGCATTATATTGTCACGCGCAGGTGTGGGGGGGAAACCAAAGCAAGTGTAGAGATTAGGCCTAGAAACTAAAGAAGGAAGATGGACACCTCCTACAGGAAACCCTGGCTCAAATCCTGTCTATCTACCAGTATGAACAGGCCTCAAATGTAGGCAAGTTCATACACAGGAACCTAAACACCAAACTGACCCTATAGGACCCTGGAAACTAATGACAGGAATGAGTCTACCTGTTCCTCCAAAAGGAAGGACGAACATGAGTCTCCCTAAGGCCTAATAACAAAACAAAAGGAGGGAAAAGGAAACTTATCTGTGAATGAAAAAATGGAGGCTCCAGGATCTCAGCTGAAACCAAACTGCTGCTCACCACCACAACACTGAAGCTATAAACCGCAAGGAATAGTGGGAGAAGAAGCAATACATAGGGGAGGGACAATTGCCACACCAGGAACACCTGAGGGAAAAGGGTGTGGTAAAAACCAACAACAAAAAGGGAAAACATGTCAGATTACACTACGTGTTGCCAATCTGATAGACCTCCTTTTATCTGTCATAGGAATGTCCGTGACATATATACTGTCACATGGGCGGCACTAAGGAGAAGTAGGGGAGAGGAGCACTATGGGGGTGTCTACTGGAGGGTATTATATAGGGGCATTTTATAGTGGCACAAACTATATGTGCAACGTGGGGGTGGTGATGAGTACTATAGGGGCATTTTATACCTGCACACATTATGGGGGCACTATGGGGAAGGGGGGAGAGGAGCATTATCGGGGCATCTACTTGGGGCACTCTACAGGGGCATTTTATACTGGCACATTATGTCAGGCACCATGGAACGGGGAGAAGCACTATGGGGGCAGGTACAATCTTTGCACAGGGGCCCTCTGCTGTCTGTGTCCGCTCCTGATATGGTCATCTGATCCTAACAAGAAGAAAGATTTTCAGACAGTAGTCTACAGTAAGGTCTCATGCACGCAGCATACGTAGGCTGCTTTATATGGTGATCTGTGGATATATTCTATTCTAGAAGCATACAGTAGCTTTGCCCAATGAACTTTAATTTTAATTTGTACATAATTTTGCAGAAAATAAATTACCATATGTAATGTTGGTATGAAACTCGATGATCAGAAGACACAGTAGTTGGAGGAATTTGCTTTTGTCTTTCCCTGGACTTATTATTTCCTGATGGCACTTAATGTGCTTGAGGGAAGCAGGATGTATTAACTCAGATTTTTTTTTTATCTAGGGGTTGATGGACATTTTTTGCAGCATTAAGAGTATTGTTGGGATAAACGGATTCAAATTGAAAAAGACTACCTTAGGAATATTGATCCCTTTTTTTTTTTTTTTTTTTCTGTTGAAGTGCCCTTGAGTTATTATGGGGGTGATAAGCTAATGGATTAACTGTATTAATGTACTAATGTATTACATGAATTAATTCTCCTGTGTGTCTTTAGACCTAACAACCCCCCTTGCGTCCCTTTTTTTTTTCTCTCTCTCTCTCCTTTTTCCTTCCAAAATGGCGTCAAGACGAAATAGGGAGAAGGAAGGAGGTGGAGACCAAAAGAGGAAATCAGGAGGAGGTGTAGTGCTAGATTCTCCCAAAGAGAAAAGTAAAGCTCCATTGGTTGGAGGTACAAGATTGGATAAATATTTACAATCTCCTATAGTTAAAAGTGGAGGTGAAAGGGGAGAGAAAATGAAGGACCAAGGTAAAATGAGTGGGAAGGGGGATGAGGGAATGGTAGAGGAGGGAGCAAGGGGTGGGAAAAATCAGTGCTCAGAGATGGATAGGACGGAAGGACAAGTGGAAGGTACTGGAGACCTCTTACAGCAGATAATGCAAGGAGTTAAGCAAACAAATGAAACACTTATCGAAATGAGAACTGAGATGGGAGTGGTTAGGTCAGATATCTCGTATATGAGGGATGATTTAAAGAAAATCAAAGAAAGGATAATTGAAGTAGAAAAAGGGTAGGGGAAATGGAGGATCAAGCATTGAAGTGGGGGAAAGAAATAGGAAGGATTTCGGATAATCAAATAGAGATACAGAAAAAACTTATTGAATATGAAGATAGGAGTAGGAGGAATAATCTGAGGTTCATAGGTTTTTCCGGAGAAAATTGAAGGGGAAAATTGTACAGAATTTATAGAAAAATGGATACTAGAAAACTATTCTAAGGAAGGTTTTTCAAAAGTATTTGGTGTAGAGAGAGCACATAGAGTTCCACTAAAATCATTGCCCCCTGGTGGTGGCTCAAGGACGATTTTGGTTAGGTTGTTCTCCTCTGCAGATAGAGATATGCTGATACGTAAGGCAAGAAAGGAGGGGGATAAAGAGCTTAATGGTAATAGGATAGCGATTTACCCCGACTACTCCAAGGCTACCCAGACAGAAAGAATGAAATTTGTCCATATCAAAAAAAGGCTCAGATGGGCAGGTCTGAATTATTCATTACTGTTCCCGGTAAAAATGAAAGTGATTTATTTAGAGTTTTTGTGTTCATTACTGTACAAGAGGTGTTAAGTTGGATGGAATTAAAGGGAATAGAGTGATGGAGGACGAGCAGGGAGGGAAATGCTAAGTAAAGGGGAAAGTGGTTCGGTGTAGCGGAACAGCTTTTCAATGGGTAAGGGATAAAGGGGGGGAGGGGGGATATGTAGGGCGGGGGGAGGGTTAGAGTTGGGTAGGATATTATTTTATTTTTTATTTTTTCTTGAGGGTATTGGATGAAAATTTTAGTTTGGAATATTAGAGGGCTTGCTAATAGGAAAAAAAGAGCTGCAGTTTTTAATGTTGCTGTAAAACATATGCCGGGGGTGCTGTGCTTATTGGAAACTCACTTGACACCTGAAACTGTTAGATGTCTTAATCGTAGATGGGTAAGGGAGGAGTATCATTCCACTTTTTCGTCATATTCAAGGGGAGTCTCAGTCTTGATCCACGAAAAAGTGGTATGTAAGGTCCTGGGGAATAAAGTGGATAGTGGAGGAAGATATGTTTTTCTCCATATAAAATATTTTGAGATTAAATTTATTTTGGCTTTTGTTTATATTCCGCCCCCCTTTTCTTTAAAGGTATTACATGACTTAGTGGCATTTATGCAGGAGCGAAATGAGACATCGTTGATGGTCTCAGGAGACTTTAATTGTCCCATGGATGAGATCAAGGATAGATGGAGACAGAGGGATGTGGAGGTTAGAGGAGAAACCCCAATGTTTAGGTTCCTGGACGAAATGAACTGGGTAGATTATTGGAGAGGTAGGAACCCGGATAAGAGGGCTTTTTCGTACTATAATAAGACCAGTCAGACCCTCTCTAGAATAGATATGGTATTGGGTTCCAAAGAAATGGATCCCTGGATTTATGATATTAGGTATGGCCACAGATGTATTTCAGACCACGCTTCCTTCCAGATCCGGCTAAAAGAAAAGGAAAGAGGATTAAGGAGATTGAAGATAGATCACAGTTGGTTGGAGAAATGGAGTGGAGAGGATGACATAAGGGATAAGATAAAGGTGTATTTTGAAATTAATGCCGGGTCTGCGGAGGGGGTGGTGGTCTGGGACGCATCTAAGGCCTACCTAAGGGGTATCTTATTAGAAAGGATGGTGAGAACAAAAAATATAATGCTTAAAGATGAAAAAAAAGCCAGGTTGGAAGCTAGGCAAGCGGCAGAAAAGTTTGGCCAATCAGGTAATATCAGAGATAAAAAAGAATGGGATGAGAAAACAAAATTATAGAGATTTGGTTATGGCTAATACGCAATCACGGCTATATCACCAGGACCAGCAGAGGTTTCTTGAAGCGGGGAGGTTAGGTAAATTTCTGTCTAGGATGATTCAGGGGAAAAAGAAAACCACAGTGGTAGGCACATTAAGAGATGCTAGGGGTCAACTTAAAAGAACGGTAAAAGAAATACAGGGAATTTTCTATGAATTTTATGCAAGTTTGTATAAGACGCAGTTGATCAAAGGAAAGACAGAAATTCAAAGTTATATAGAAGATCTTCAACTACCCCGGCTGTCGGAAAACGTGGTAGCTTTATTGGAGGCAGATATTACTCTGGAAGAGGTCTTGAAGGTTATTAGAGAATCTCCTAGGCGGAAATCAGCCGGATTAGATGCCCTTCCATTTGAGGTATATAAAGCATTTGAATGTTTATTAGCTCCAGAGCTGCTGACCGTGTATCATGACGCGGAAAAAAAAGGAAAGCTGCCCCATTCAATGTATGATGCCCTAATTTCATTGATCTTAAAACCAGGGAAAGATGAGTCTGACCCTGGGTCTTATAGACCCATATCTCTGTTGAATGCCGATCAGAAGATTTTGGCTAAGATTTTAACGAATAGGTTGTCAGGGGTAGTGTCGGAATTGATTGGTGATGATCAAACGGGATTCATGGCAGGCCGATCTACTTCTGACAATATTCGGAGACTATATGCTAATATCCAGAGTAAGGAGAGGGGCTGCTCCATCCTGTCATTAGACGCAGTGAAGGCATTTGATAGTGTGGAGTGGCCCTTTCTCTGGAAATTGTTAGAAGGATATGGAATGGGGCCCAGGTTTATAAATTGGCTTAAGATACTTTATAGGGAACCTAGGGCGGCTGTCCTAGTGAATGGATGTCAAACAGAGAATTTCCTACTGTCCAGAGGAACTCGGCAGGGTTGTCCCCTCTCCCCCCTCATCTTTGCCCTATTTATTGAACCCTTGGCGGTTAAATTGAGGAAGGATGACGGGATTGTGGGGTTTGGGTGCGGGGGGACGGGAGACAAGGTATCGTTATATGTGGATAATATTTTGTTATTTTTGAAAAATGCAAAGTTATCACTGGATAGAGTGATGGAAACTATTAACAATTTTGGGGAATTCTCTGGTATGGAAATAAATTGGCAAAAATCAGTTTTGATGCCGATGGGTAAGGAGATAGAACACCCTGATCTTAGGGTTTTGGGGAAGGCGGAATCATTTAGGTATTTGGGAGTGGAGGTAGCGTCAGATATAGAAAGGTATGAGGAGTTAAATCTGAAACCTGCACTGCAAAAGATTAAACTTAGGATGAAGACGTGGATGGCACTCCCCTTGAGTATGATGGATAGAATTAGTGTAATAAAAATGGTGGTTCTCCCCCAAATGCTTTATTTTCTTAAAAATAGTCCTGTTTGGATAGGAGCAACATTTTTTAAGAGGTTGAGATCATTGTTAACTGACTTCATTTGGCGGGGGCGTAGACCTAGAATAAAGATTGAATATATGTATGAGGATGAGTTAAATGGTGGTTTGGCAGTCTCTGATTTTCAGTTATATTTTATAGCCTCACAATTGAGTTATTTTATATTTTGGGAAAAGAGGAGGTATCTTTACGAAATGTTAAAAAAAAGTGGAGGAATGTATCACGATATATGGGAATTAGTAGAGGCTGCTAAGGGTGAAAAAAAAAGGAAAATTAGGTGTGGAGAGCCTTACGATTAGGGTATGGGAACACATGAAGGGTATACTGCAGATATATGGTTCGTTTAATTTTACCCTATTATGGGGAAATGTACACATTGAGGAAATGTATAAAATAAAAGATTATAACTTTTGGAAGCAATACGGTATGACGAGGGTTGCACAGTTTTTTAGACAGGGGATGTTAAAGGAATTTGGGGAGTTACAAAAGGAATATAACTTACCAAGTTCAGCACTATATAGATATATACAAATTAGTCACGCGTATTATAAAAACACAGAATAAAAGAAAGTTTCAGATTGAGGAGTCACAATTGGTGTTGTATTTAAGAGGGGCAAGTACTATTAGTAAAGGGTTGTCCAAAGTATATAAGATGCTTCAGTTGTCAAAGTCAGGGCGGATGGACCACAGGAGTAAAAGAGAGTGGGAGGAGGAGTAGGGGGTTCAAATCAAGACTGAATGGCCCAATATTTATAAATGGGTAAGAGATATTTCAATTAATAAGAACTACAGGGTTACACAATTTTTTATGTTGTACCGCCTATACTATACACCGAAGAATATATCTAAATTCAGAAGAGGAGCGGTAATCTGTTGCCCAAAGTGTGCTATGGAAATGGTGGGTTTTTTACATATGATATATGAATGTCGGGTGGTAAAGGAATTTTGGGACGATGTCTTGGACCTGCTGAGGACTCGTCTTAAAACTACGGATTTGGGTGGACCAATAGTTTGGCTTTTGGGAAATATGGATAGAGTTGATAATCAAGGAATTAGGAGAGTTCTCAGTAGGGTCCTTTTCATCGCTTAGTTATAGCAAAGAAGTGGATGGCGAGTACTGCACCCTCGGTTGAAAATGTAAGATTTTTAATTAGGAAGTCTATTAACTATGAATATGTATACTATTTAAGAATGGGTAGTGTAAAGAAATTTTATGGTATATGGAAAATATGGATTGCAGCTATGTCGGAATCGGAGAAGTTAGGCCTGATTCAGGAATTAAGATGAAGTTTTTTTTTTTTGTTTTTTTGTTTTTTTAGGGAAGGACTTTTGGTATACCCACTATAATACTCTGGGAGGGGGGTAGGGTGGTAAGAGGGGTATAGATAAGATGTAAAGTCGGAGGACACTCGGACTCCATTGGACGCTGGGTAAAATGAGTTAGGTGAGTAGTGGTGGTGGAGGGGAGGAATAAAGGGGGAGTAGTGAGAGTTACCCTCTTCTTTTCTTCTTCCTTCACAAGGGTATTCAGCGTCCTTTGGGGATACGAGTGTCTTCGAGGCTATAGTTCCTTCCTTTGTTTTATTGTTATGGATTGTATGTTGGAAGGGAGGAGGGGGAAGGATGGTTTGGTTTATATAAAAATGTATAAAAGTCATTTTGTTAAGGGGGAAAGAGAAAAATTTAATAAAGACAGATTTATAAAAAAAAAGAAGACACAGTAGTGCCATAGAAATCTATGGGTACCCTATTACACCTCAATACAACCTGCAGGTGGTGCAGAGCTGTAATATAGCTATAATATTGGAGTCTAGCCATTTCTAAAAAAAAAAAATTCAGTCCAGTAACTTCGTTCACAGTAAATAAAAATCTTGATTGTTAAAATTTTATGATTTTCAATAGCAAACTGACAGAACGTAATTTTGTTGCTATGGAAAGTATTTTTGTTCACATAATCTTTCAAGTCAGGTATAAATGTACTAATGATTCAACCAATGATTAATGCATCTGGGGCAAGAATCTTCTCAACAGGACTTGAGTAAATGTTGTTATTTGTAAATCCATTAACACTTGGGTCCCATTTACATGGGCAAATGCACAGGGCGATGATCAGGATGAACCATTCATTAGTGAACTTTGCCCCAAAATTCAGCTGTAGTAGAGCCACATTCACATGCAGCAATCATCTCCACGTATGGGGATGATTGATCATTGCTGCAATCATTCATCTCCATACAGATTCATTAATAGTGGCCAATATATCTGTTTACACGAGGCCATGTCCTGCCAACAAATTACAATTTTAGGTGCCACATGAAAGATGCAATCATTAGCCAAAGGAGGTGTGGTACCTTTTGATTTATATAACATTCCTATCACTTTGACAATGCCAAATGCTGTGAAACAAACTATAATTAAGACAAAAAACAGAGAATGTTAATGTGATTAAGAGACTTACAGGTGTAAGTCTCTTGGGGTATGTCTCTACTAGTTGAGGTAAAACTGCTTCAACTCTTTCACATTAGACTGGTTGTGTTGGTATACAACAGTCTTCAAGTCATGCCACAGATTCTGAATTGGATTCAGGTCTGGGCTTCGACTAGATTATCCTGACATTTCAAAGTTTCCCTTCACTCCTCTCCAGTGAAGCTTTAGCATTATGTTTAGCATCATAGTCCTGCTGGAAGGTGAACCTTTGCCTAAGTCTCAAACCTCTTGCAGATTGAAACAGGTTTTCCTTAAAAATTGCCTTGTATTTACTGTCATTCATCTTTTCTTTAATCCTAACCAGTTTTCCAGTCCTTGTTGATAAAAAGCATCACCAGGCATGATACTGACAACACCATTGATATTGGCTCTCTCTGTGCACAGTAATCCACGGAAGGCTGTCAGCCACTGATAGGTCCACCTCCTTGACTCCAATGCCCAGAATGAGCCAGAATTTAAATGTAGAAAAAACAAGTTTTCCTTTTCCTATAAAACTATGGGGGAACCGGTCCCACAATCTGTGATCATAAATGTCCTCGCATAGCTAAAAAAATGTATGTTCCTGCATAAAAAAGTAGGAGGAATGTCTGTACCTAATATAGTAGCTTACTACAAAGCAGCGAGACTCGCCCAGCTAGCATCAACATTAGCAGGCTCCACTGCTCTTCTATGGGTCTCCCTTGAGACTTCACTATTCCCAACGGTTTCTTGGCCAGCTCTCTTTTGGACTGAAGTTCCGCTCCCTGCCCGAATGAAACAAATAGCTCCTTTTACCTTCTTTTCCATACTCCTATGGCGTCAACCGAGATTCAAATATAAATTACAGTCTAAACCCTCCATGCTGACCCCTATATTCTCCAATCCGGAATTCCCCGCAGGAGAATCCACATCTACTTATACATGGTGGCACTCACGTAAACTCACTATGTTACATGATTTTATCCTAAACAGCAAATTGATATCAGTCTCTCATTTTAGTACCCTATACAAACCCCCACCTGAAGAGTGGTGGAGGAAACAACAAACTTACCACTTTCTATCGTCCCTAACAAGTCCCTCCCCTAAACTAGAACTGAGTGTTATGAAATCCATATGCAAATGCCACTTCCCCGGGCATCCTCTCCCGATTATATGGGGAGATTAATGGATCCCAATATCCAGATAAATTACCATTTATGTTGCAAAGGGAGGCTGATATGAATGCCACTATGTCTATGGAACGTTGGCATCACTGCTGTACTCTTTTGAGCAAAAACAGCTAGCAGGTTTATTAACTGAAACGTCGCTTAAAGTTTTGCATAGAGCATACATGGTTCCTGCCAGATTGCACACTATCTACCTGGACATTCTGGATCAGTGTTTTAGGGGCTGTTCGGAAAGAGGCTCACATCTACATATTTGGTGGTCCTGCCCAATAGTAAACAGATTTTGGAATAAGATCTGCCATCTTTTACATTCAATTATAGCTGCTCCAACTAAGGCTACTTTCACACTTGCGTTTGCAGGATCCGTTTGTGAGATCCGTCACAGGCTCTCACGAACGGTCCTAAACAGATCAGTTTTTCCATAATGCATTCTGAATGGAAAAGGATCAATTCGGAATGCATCAGTTTACTTCAGTTCAGTCTCCATTACGTTTTGGAGACGGACACTAAAACGCTGCCTACAGCGTTTTGGTGTCCGCTTGACGGAAACTGATCCAAACGGATCCGTCATGACTCACAATGTAAGTCAATGAGGACGGATCCGTTTTGTCTGACACAACAGAAAACGGATCCGTCCTCCATTGACTTTCAATGGAGTTCATGACGGATCCGTCTTGGCTATGTAAAAGATAATACAAACGGATCCGTTCACAACGGATGCAGACGTTTGTATTATCATGACGGATATGATCGTGAGAGCCTGGACGGATCTCACAAATGGATCCTGCAAACGCAAGTGTGAAAGTAGCCTAACTTAACCTTGTCTGTATTGCTACTAGGAGACAAACCCCCGAAGCTTAATAACGCCTCCTTTAAGCTTTTACAACACATCCTTATGACAGCCCATATCCATATAGCACAAAGGTGGAGACAATCAACTCTCTGTTTACAAGCAGTCATTAGGCGGATCAATAAAATAATGCTTTATGAGAAACTTACAGCTATTCATATGGATAGAGTAATGCACCTTGAAAAAATATGGTCTCCCTGGATATCGTACTCTGCCGTTCCAGACTTATATTATTATATTCAGCTGTAATAAATGTTGAAATCATACACAGTCACTGGAATATTTCTGTTTTGCCTGACTATATCGCAGTCTGTATATTTTACTAGATATTGGATCATCGATATCGATCTTGTTGCTTGTTATTTCCTGTTTCCTTCTCTTATATATACCCCCCCTACGTGGGGTACATTGGCAGTATTTTGCCGTCATTATTGCTTTAAAACCCAATAAATGTCTTTTAAACTAAAACTATGGGGGAGATTTATCAAGAACAAAACTTTCTGCGCTAGTCTTGATATCCCCCTATTTTAAGACAAGGTGCAGGCCTCATAAATTAGGTGCACCCTCTGGCAGTCTGTGTGCCTCGCAGAGATTTCTGGCTTCATTTGTGCCAGAAAACTGGTATAAATGAAGATAAATCTGCCTGTTGGAAAAGTGACGAGGGCAGATAAAAAAAAGGCACCTCAGACTTTTTTTCCCAAAAAAGTTGCATTTAAAAAGTTACAAACACACAGCTTGTGACTTTTTAAAGCCACTTTTGTGGTGATAAATCTCACCCTATATATCAGTTTGCTCAGCTCCTCCTGCTCTGTAACCTGCTGCTTGCACCATATGCAATGTGACAAGTTCCCATCTTCCCAACTAAGACTTGGTATGAATTAGTTTTACAGATCATACCTATGCCTGGAATAGTGTTCAAATTGAGGAATGCTATAGATGTCAACATGCTGCACTCTTGTTGTTAGGAGGCATTTTTCTAATAAGCCATCTTACATCAGGGTACTTTTGACTTTGATCTTTCCTCTGCTCATCTTGACTGGCATTATAACAAAAAAAGAAATCATTATCTTACTCCATAATTTAGTGGAGCACAGACTTTGATATAATATTTCTCGGCATTTGGCTCCCTGTGCAGTGGTAGAGTTCATTATGGTTATGTATAACACTAAGATAGTTACCTTGACCAGCATAGTGAATGCTTTCACATAAAATATTCTATTACATTACCATCCAAGGTCAAATGATGTTAAGATGTTTCATAATTTCTGCTGCATTAAAAATCCTTTTCACAGGGAAATTTTTCTTATTAGTACATTAGCCAACGCTAAATAAAGAAAGACAGAAAGAAAATTTACTGTATGTTACCTACTGAAACACATTGACAGGACCTGTGATCTGTAACATGTAGCTACAAATTGGAGCATGGGAGCTGGAGCGCCGAGGGTGGGAGTTGGAGCAAGTTTTGTTATGCCAAAAGTAATTACATATAAGAGCTGGGCCCTATAGCAAATTTTTGAACAAGCCACAACCTCTCCCCAAGCAAATTTCCTGTAAACCACCCCTCCTGCAGCTAGTCAAGACTGCCCACTCTGATCATAGAACCTCCCACCCACTGAGTAGTTATGACTAGAGATGAGCGAGCACTAAAATGCTCGGGTGCTCGTTATTCAAGACGAACTTTTCCCGATGCTCGGGTGCTTGTTTCGAGTAACGAACCCCATTGAAGTCAATGGGAAACTCGAGCATTTTTTGCAGGGGACCAAGGCTCTGCCTAGGGAAGGCTGGGTGAAAACCTGGAAACATCAGAAAATGATGGAAACACCACGGAAATGGACAGGAAACAGCAGGGGCAGCATGCATGTATGCCTCTGAGGCTGCCTAATCCCACCATTACCCCAAATTCTCCTGCAATAGCCTGGTGGTTACCCTCATGGCAATTGTGCTCACCCAGACCAAGAAAGGTGAGGCACATGCCCATCACATGTTAGGGAAGCACCCAACTAGGTGCAATGAAGGTCCATCACCCATGCCCATGCTGGCACTGCTCTCCTATCCCCAGCCATACGATGCAGGCATAAGCCTGACACAGCATGGCGGTGACACCAACAAGTGACCAAGTTAGATGAGGTAGCAGGTGAGCCACCCAAAAATTTACCCTGACGCAGCATGGCGGTGACAACAGAGTGACCTAGTGACACTGCGGGAGCAGGCGAACCACATAAACATTTTTCGTGGCCCTGTATGGCGGCGGTGACAGCAGAGTGACTGAGTTAGTATGCGCTAGCTGGTGAAGCACCCAAAAATTTAGCCTGACACAGCATGGCGGTTACACCACCAATGACTTTGTCCGACTGAGAATGCAGCGAAATGGCTTTTGTTGAGCCTCCAAAAATTTTTTTATTTTCGGAGTACATAAAGTCGACCCTCAGCAAAAAAATTTTTTTTTAAATGTCGGTACTTGCGCCTCCTGAAAAATTGTTTTGGACTGTCTGTTTGACGCTCCTGAAACATTGTTTTACACTGTCTGTAGTTGACACTGCGGAAAAATTGTTTGGAGAGAGGGCCTGTAGGTGGCCCTCCGGAAAAATTGTTTAGAGAGAGGGCCTGTAGGTGGACCTCCAGAAAAATTGCTTGGAGAGAGGGCCTGTAGGTGGCCCTCCGTAAAAATTATGGTAAAAGAGTGCCAGTTCGACCTCTAAAAAATTGCGTTTTTTGGGTCAGCGTTAGGCAAAGACGACAAGGAGGAGGAGGAGTAGAGAAGAGGAATCGGATACATAAGTAAGGTTAATCTTTAGCTGCTTTCCCCCGGAGGAGATTTGAATTCCCGTGAAATCCTGGCTTTGTTCATTTTAATATGCGTCAGCCTGTCAGCGCTGTCAGTTGACAGGCGTGTACTCTTATCGGTGATGACGCCACCAGCTGCACTGAATACCCGCTCTGACAACACGCTAGCGGCAGGGCAGGCCAGCACCTCCAAGGCGTACAGCGCCAGTTCAGGCCACGTGTCCAACTTTGAAACCCAGCAGTTGTATGGAGCAGAGTGATCGGTCCGGATGTTAGTATGGTCAGCTAGATACTCCCTCACCATCTTTCTGTAAAGCTCACCCCTACTCTGCCGAGACTGGTGACAGGAGACTGTCTTGCTGGGGTTACATAAAACTGGCAAAGGCCTTGGAGAGCGTTCCCCTGCCAGTGCTGGACAAGCTGCCTGCTCGCCTCCTCTCCCCCGCTACTTGGCCCACAGAACCATGCCCTCTGCCACTAGCGGCGTCAGATGGGAAGGATTGTTTCAGCTTGTGCACCAGGGCCTGTTGATATTGATTCACTCTCATACTCCTTTCCTCTACAGGGATGAGAGTGGAAAGGTTCTGCTTGTACCGTGGGTCCAGGAGAGTGAACACCCAGTAATCGGTGTTTGAAAAAATGCTTCTAACGCGAGGGTCACGGGATAGGCAGCCTAACATGAAGTCTGCCATGTGCGCCAGAGTCCCAACACGCAAGAATTCCCTCTCCTCACTGGCCTGACTCTCCATTTCCTCCTCCAAGTCCTCCTCTTCAGCCCATACACGCTCAAGAGTTAAGAAGGACTGAGCACTGGTACCCTCTTCTGTCTCGCCGACATTCTCCTCCTCTTCCTCCTCCTCATCCCCCTCCTCCGATACGCGCTGAGAAACAGACCGGAGGGTGCTCTGGCTATCAAGCGACGTATCTTCCTCCACCGTCTCTTGTGACAGCGCAAAGCATCCGACTTCATGCTGAGCAGTGAGTTTTTCAACAGGCAAAGCAGTGGGATGGTGAGGCTGATAATGGCGGCATCGCCGCTGACCATCTGTGTTGACTCCTCAAAGTTGCTCAACACCTGGCAGATATCAGACATCCACGTCCACTCCTCATTGTAGACTTGAGGAATCTGACTGACCTGACTACCAGTTCTGGTGGAAGTTGACATCTGGCAGTCTACAATCGCTCTGCGCTGCTGGTAAACTCTGGATAACATGTTTAATGTTGAATTCCATCTTGTGGGCACGTCGCACAACAGTCGGTGAACGGGCAGTTGTAGGCAGCGCTGCGCTGCCCTGAGAGTGGCAGCATCTGTGGTCGACTTGCGGAAATGCGCACAGATGCGGCGCACCTTGGTGAGCAAATCCAGATCCGATACGCGCCTTTTGTCACCTAAGCTCAGCAGTTTGAGCACCGCCTGCTGGAGCTTACCCACGGCACTGCTGCTGCGCCTAGAGCTACCGACTGAAGGCGCCGTGCCCACGGATGGTAATTCGGAGGAGGAGGTGGAGGAGGGGTCGGAGGCATAGTACGTCTGAGAGACCGTGACCGAGGTAGGCCCCGCAATCCTCGGTGTGGGCAGTACATGAGCGGCCCCAGGGTCAGACTCGGTCCCAGTCTCCACCAAGTTAACCCAATGTGCCGTCAGTGATATATAGTGTCCCTGCCCGTCAGCACTTGTCCATGGTTAGGTGGACCTTCTCAGAAACAGCGTTGGTCAGGGCACGAATGATGTTCTGTGACACGTGCTGGTGTAGGGCTGGGACGGCACATCGGGAAAAATAGTGGCGGCTGGGGACCGAATACCGAGGGGCAGCCACCACCATGAGGTTGCGAAAGGCCTCGGTCTCTACCAGCCTATAGGGCAGCATCTCCAGGTTCAGCAATTTGGAGATGTGGACGTTGAGGGCTTGGGCATGTGGGTGGGTGGAACTGTATTTCCTCTTGCGCTCCAGCGTCTGCTGTAAAGACAGCTGAACGCTGCGCAGGGACACATTGGTGGACGCTGTGGAGGATCGTGGAGGCGAAGGTGTGGTTTTCCGGCGGGAGGCGCTCGTGCCGGGGTCCTGGGCAGGGGGTTGACTAGCAGAGGCAGCGAGTGACACAGGGGAAGGAGCAGTGGTGGGACCCGCAGGAGGTGAACGGCCTTGGTTCCATTGAGTGGGGTGTTTAGCACTCATATGTCTGCGCATGCTGGTGGTGGTTAGGCTAGTAGTGGTGGCACCCCTGCTGATCCTGGTGTGGCACAGGTTGCACACCACAGTCTGTCGGTCATCCTCACTTTCTTTAAAGAACCTCCAGACTTGCGAACACGGGAGCTTCACTACGTGAAACAGTTGCTGCTGATGCACCAGCTCTGGCCCTGCTTCTCCCTCTGGCCACACCACTGCCTCTTCCAACCTGTTCTGGTGCAGCACTCGCCTCCGCCTCAGAAGCACTGTCTTCACTCGGCTTATCAACCCAGCTTGGGTCAGTCACCTTGTCATCCTCTGATTCCTCTGTCTGCTCCCCCTCGGACTTCCTGCCCTGACAACAACTTCACCACTGTCTGACAACCGTGTCTCCTCATCGTCCGACACCTCTTTACACACTTCTTCCACTAAGTCAACAATGTCATCATCATCACCCACAGACTGCAACAGTTGGAAAACTTGGGCATCGGGAAAGAGGTCAGCAGCAACCTGAGAAGTGGTTTGTGACTCTGGGAAGGGTCCAGAAAACAGTTCCTCAGAGTATGCCGGATCACATTCCAAATTTTCCTGGGAGGGGGCAGACTGGGGGGAAGGAGGTTGAGGTGGAGGAGCCAGAGGAGTGCTCCCTTGGGTAATGTGGGTGGACTGCGTGGAAGACTGACTGGTGGACAAATTACTTGAAGCATTGTCCGCAATTCACGACATCAGCTGTTCGCACTGTTGTGGTTTCAACAGTCCTCTACTACGTGTCCCTGTAAGTTGAGACATGAAGCTAGGGAGTGTAGCTCTGCGGCGTTCCCCTGCTCCCTCATCAGCAGGTACTTTCTCACCCTGCCCAGGACCACGGCCTCTGCCCCCTGCAGTAATTGAATGCCCACGCCCTCGTCCTCGACCCTTAGCCCTGGGGTTCAACATTTTCTGTATATAAGTGTATTATATGTAAAAAAATAAAATAAAATGGGCCTGCTGTACTGAAACCCACAAACTTGTTCAATCTCAACAAGTTAATATATAGGTGGATAAGTTAGAGCAAAATTACGTATGTTATTACGTACCGTGCAGTATGGAGCAATTACACTGAAACTATTAGATTAGGCAGACTTGGTCTGCTTAATTACAACCCAGACAAATGTCGCACAGAGATTTTTGGAATGTAACTGTATCAGTGAGAGCAAAAGACCTTTTTTAATTACGTGACGTACAGAATGTGTCACCTGGACAGAAAATACGGATTGTGCTTTGTATATAGGTGGATAAGTTAGAGCTAAATTACGTATGTTATTACGTACCGTACAGTATGGAGCAATTACACTGAAACTATTAGATTAGGCAGACTTGGTCTGCTTAATTGCAACCCAGACAAATGTCGCACAGAGATTTTTGTAATGTAGCTGTATCAGTGACAGCAAAAGACCTTTTTTAATTACGTGACTGTAGTATAGGTCTCCTGGACAGAAAATACGGATTGTGGTTTGTGGTGAGTGGACAGCTGAACTGTGACACACAGAATGGTTCCACACAGCTGTATGAAATGGATTTGTATCACTGAGATAAAACAATAAAAAAAAAATTGTTATGGCGATAGCTGCACTACTAGTGCCAGCCAGCCCAGCCAGGAGACAAAAAAAAGTGTCTTGTAGCCCTTAGAAGGGCTGTTGGGTTCTTTTGATATCACTCCTGCCTAACAGAGAACTAAATCCAGGCCCTAACACTCTCCCTGAAACGCAGCAGATCTGTCCCTAACGACATCCAGACAGCATCTGAGCCGAGCACCGCGGGCAGTCACTAGTATATTCCAGGGTCACCTGATCAGGCCAGCCAACCCCTGCTATCGACGTGTAAGGGTCCCACATGATGCTGGGTGTACCGCAGAGTCTCCTGGCTTGTGATTGGCTGAGTTTATAGGCGCCAAAAATTCAAAATGCAGGAGATGCCATTTCCTCGAGCATGGCGAGATGCTTGTCCGAGCATCGAGCACTTACGAGTACCGTAATGCTCGAACGAGCACCAAGCTCGGACAAGCATGCTCGCTCATCTCTAGTTATGACCCCTTAGTTCCCTCACACAGTAGAATGCCCTGTTGATGCCTCCTATACAGTAGTTATATCTCCTTAGTGCCCCCTTCACTATAGAATGCCCCATTAGTGCCCTCACACAGTAGTTATGTCCCCTTAGACCCCTCTTACAGTAGTGCTCCCCCTTAGTGCCTTCTATTAATGAAGTCCTTGTGGTGTTAATAAGCGAAAAAAAAACACTGATACTCACGTTGCTCCATTCCCCAAATGCATTAAGCACATCCCACTCTTCCCAGCAGGTGTGATGCAGTGAGGTCATCAAGCTTGCTGCCTAGGAGAGCACACAGGCCATGGATTGAACCCTGGTCCCTGTGCTCTTCTATTCATTGTCTTCTACAATGACATAACTGCATTGCACCTGGTGGGGAGACCTCAGGCTAGGGAATGAGGCTTTCCATTTCCAGCAGCCATAGCAGTAGTTTTGCTCCTGTATAAGAGTTGAAAGCACCACTTAAAGGGGTTGTCCAAGCCCTGAAAAATATTGGGGATGGCTGGGCATGGTGTATGTTTATAAAAATCCACTAACCTTCTCTAAATGTCCTGGTTCCAACTATGCACCTCTATCCCTGCCTGGCCAGAAGTGTGACATGTCAACTTTCTGCACATCACTGCTGTTGGCTAATCAGTGGCCTTAGTGGTGATGTGTGCACCAGGGACAGAGACACCCGGCAGAAACCCAGACTACCAGAGCAGGTGAGTGGGTTATTTTTTACTCACACACCATGCCTGACCATCCCCAATTTCAGGGGCCAGACAACCCCTTTAATGGTGCACATGTACCCACTAACTTCAGTTTGTTGGTGCATCTTATTGAACCCTTTAACATCTAGTGCCCTTTCTGATAAAATACTCCAGTAACACTGGAGGTCTAATACAATCACATGCTTTATATAAGTGATGCAGTACTCTCAGCTTATTAACATACACTTCTTGGTCTACTGTGTATAGCAAACCATCTGCTGTGGTTTTGCCATGGCCCAGGAAAAGCGGAAGATGGAAGTGGTAGTTGCTCTGGCTGCAACAGTTATTCACCTAAATCACAGTGGTAGTCCCTAGGGCCAGGCAGTGACCAGAGGGCACACCCTTTCTTCCCTCGAGCACACCTTGATGTTGGGGATCTTGCCTGATGGTAGTTGGGCTGCCCCTGGTGTTATGAGTTTGGTGCAGGTGCAAGGCAGGAGATGTAGATATTGCTGCCGGCGAATGGTACTGGAATCAGTAACCGGGCTAGTTGACAAGTCTCTCTTTACTAAAGTGCAGAATGGGAGTTGTAGTACATCCAACGGTATCAAAACACAGTTCTAAACAAATCACAGTGCAAATCTCCCCTGATATCAATGTATGGATATGAGTAATGATGGTATTGTCGTACTCCTTATCTCTATCTTTACAAAGTCTCTCTCTGCAGAATCTAAGGCTAGCAATAATGTTCTTGTAAAATTTGCCTGTAATCCACAAGCTGAGGGGTAGAGAGTTGAGATATGGCTGGCCAGGACCCTGTCAAAATGTGTATTAGCGATGTCCCTCTCACCACACTAAAGTTTTTATCAGTCTAAGGCCCCATTCACACGACTGTGTGAATGGGGCCGTATCTATTCCGCAATATTGCGGCATAGATGCGACCCCATTCACCTCTATGGGAGCCGCCGCGTGCCTCCGATGAAGCATGTCCTATACTTGTCTGCACGCACGGACAAGTATAGGCATTCTGAATGGGGCCGCCCGGCGTGTGTTCTGAGCGGTGCGGAACACACGCCAGGGGGCTTCCGTATTATTGCGGGTCCACAATAATACGGCCGTCTGAATGGGGCCTTAAACAGCGAATACCTAACTGACTCTAATTCTCTGCCTTGCAGATTCTGGACCTTCTAGATCTTTCTTTCTCTCTCTGTAGTACTGTAGAGTAGAGACAGCTTTCTTGATGCAAACATAGACAGAGATAGTGATTTTCTGGGACATAGGCCTAGTTTCTCTGAGGTGTGAGCACATGTAGCTCCACTATCTTCCTCAGCTAACACTAGACTCACATTAAACTATGGTCAAACCTAATTCCATCTCCTAGCTTTTTACAAGGGCAAAGTCAGGACTGCTAATCTTGAACTATACAGGTACAGTTCAATGCATCAAATAACATTTCATAACAAGAAACAATTTTGCAAGTACTATATTGTGGCATACTGCGGTTCCCCTAAATAGAAGTTTGAGTGGGAGCTCAGTGGGTACAGTAGCACTCCCTGATTTACTGTATAATCAGTACAGCATCTAACAGAGGAATCTCTCACAATGAGAGATTACAGGGCGCAAAAGAGTGCTAAGACAGTGCTAAGACAGACACTATAAGGGAACTCCTTCAAGACAGCTGGGAAAGCATTTCAGGTGGCTTATTGGATTTTAGAGGGAATGGCAGAAGTGTGAAAAGCTGCTATAAAGAAAAATGTTTTTTATTTTGGCTAATTCTGTTTTCTCCCCAGATAATTCCATTATTTTCAATCACGTTCGATCATCATTTTCCATTACATTCCATAGATTTTGATGAAGTTACTATTATTCTACAATAGTACAAGAAGTGAAAAATCCGTCTTGTGTAGGCGCTTCCAAACATTTAACTATACACTCCTATACAATGATCAAGTTATAATAAATACATACACGTCCAATCTAATATATAAAGCTGAGTGTATGTATGTATGTCTGCTAAAGGAATCCTTACCATCCCAGCTACAATCACGAAATTTGGCATACAGGTACAACAGGTTTCCGGGAAGGTTTTAGACTGGGTCTCAGATCTCCAGGACGTAACGTTCCTGAGATATTCCCAAAAAATGTATTAGCCAATAGAAGCCTGGTCACATGACCCTTATCAGCCAATAGAAGCTCGCAGGCAGTTAGTCTCCACACACACACACTGTTTCATACCAGGTTTCCATAACAACCCAGCCAGTTTTCTTCACTGCTGTAGGTCTGTTGTAAAGGGGCAGAGCACTGTGGATGACACTGTTAAAGGGGTATTCTGGTTACCATAAATATACCTTATGTTTTAGACAAATTCATCATCAATTATTACCTAATATAATGTAAATTTCACATATTTACCGTTCAGTAGTGATAAAAAATGTTTTCTTCCACTGCTGCCCACTGTGTTTCCTCATAAATTACCATGGCATCGACCTGTAATTCAGGCCACCCTCAAAAGAACCTAAAAGCCCCACCCCCAGGTCCCACTAAGCCACACCCCTGTCTCTTTCAAGCCACGCCCCTCCCACTCCGCAGCCGATGGGGATTGAAAAAATGAAGGTAAAAATCAACTTCTGTCAGCTGCAGAGGTGGGAGGGAGGGTGACTTTCTCCCTGCAGCTCATGCTCAGACTGCACAATGCTGCTGTCTGAGAGTGAGCTGTTCAAAAGGACATCCCTGTGTCCGTCCAGGGCCTGCGCATGACGGAGGACAGGGAGTTTGAAAGCCAGACTGTCCAGCCTAAAACCAGACCTCTGGCCACCCTAAGGGCAAGCTGATGTTAGGGTGGTCAGACGTCTGGTTTTAGGCTGGACAGTCCGGTTTTCTGATTCCCTGTCCTCCGTCTGAGGCAGTGCCTGGACGGACGCTGGGATGTCCACCCTTTCAGTAGCAAACGCTCAGACAGCTTTTCCTCTGTGTCTTCACAGGCGTGGCTTCATGTTTAGGGGTGTGGCTTCACTGGGACCGGGGGCGTGGCTTCATGTTTGGGGACATGGCCGGTGAGGTCCGGCTTTCTGGGGTGAGGACAGTGGCCACCCTAGCTGCTGTGGAGGTCACAGTTGAAGGGGAGAGCGCTGTGGATGTTACTGTTAAGGGGCAGGCTGCTGTGGAGGTCACTGCTAAAGGGGCAGGCACTGTAGAGGTCACTATCGATATCTTTTAACAACACACAAACATTAAATGAAATAGATGAAATATACCTGGGCGAAACCAGGTCCTTCTGCTAGTAAAATATAAAGTTGTGCTCATACATTCACATATTCCAGGCAGAATTTATAAGATGCACACCATTTTTGGAAAACAGAGATCCTGCATAAAAAGGATTTTACAGAGATCCTGTAATTACTGGCTGGGCCCCTGCTGTGGCAGCGGGTGACGGACTGCCGGTTAACCCTAGGACGAGAATGCTCGTCCTAAGGCGTTAAATACCGTCCGGTTAGGACGAGCATTCTCGTCCTAGGTCGGCAATGGGTTAAACAGAAATACGCCTATATTAGGCATATTTCTGGTGCAGATTGC
Source organism: Rhinella marina (assembly GCA_900303285.1). NCBI lineage: Eukaryota > Metazoa > Chordata > Amphibia > Anura > Bufonidae > Rhinella > Rhinella marina. The sequence continues at coordinate 24,971 of ONZH01027853.1, read as the reverse complement.
GATGCAAAGGTTTTTTGGGGTTCAACGCTGCTGTCGGTGTTTTATTGGAGCAGCATCCTCACCAAATTCTGCCAGCAAAAAAAAAAAAATGTGAAAGGGGCCGGAACCAAGAAATATAGTCATCTGCCATCATCAAGCCTAAGAAGGTCTCCTTTTAAGACTGTTAATTCAGTGTGGTCATTTGTACGTTTCGTGGATCCAAATTTCCCAAATGAATGATCACAATGTCATTGACTTCTATATATGTGATTTCATGTGGTTTTAGTGTGTCTAGTGCACTATGATATATAACTGAAACTCATGAGACTGCATAATCCTGGAGAAGCATACTTGAATACAATTTTTTAAGTTTTACATGGTTTTTAAGGTATTTTATAGAACAAAAATGCAGTACACATTGACATGCTTGCGTAAAACTGCATTTGCATTTTCATGTAGAAGGCAGAAGTACAGTAACTGACTAGAGCAGCTGTGTTATGGACATATTGACCTGGTAATCAGTGATTCTTCCATGAAAAGATGGTTAAAGCTTTTACTGCAGTATTAATGAAGTGGTGAACAAACAAATTTACTTGTCGGCATCTCTCTAGGGTTCTGTGAAGCCTGAAGTGTATTTACTGTAGATTCCTATACAGAGCTAGAGTTAGCCTTCTGCCATGAGCAGTCGCCCGTGTTTAGTGTTTTCTCTGACCCACACTAGCTTTGATCCGACTGATATTTCTGAATCTGACCTTGTTTGTTTTCCTGAATTGCTTGTGGATTCTGATTTGGCTTCTGACATGCTCTCCTGGTTTTGACCTCAGCTTGGTATTTACTCCACTCCTCTGACCTGATATTTCTGACCTAAGCTTCTGACTTGACCTTCTCTTGCGTAACGTTTGGTACCCTGACGTGACCTCTAGTGCTTTAACATGGCTAGCCTGACTTTTGCTTCTGGTGTTCTGTGTGTAATCTGCATTCTCCTCCTCATAATCTTTGTGAACTCCTTGTGCCTGAATATCACTATGTTTATTGTTTTATCCTTGGCTCTTTCCCACTCTTCTGTTTAGGGCGGTCATGCAAGTAGGTAGGGACAGTGATGCGGGAAGTTCTAGGGCTCACTGTTCCCTACCTGTGACAGTTATCATAATTTGTAGGTGTACATTAACATACTAAACCACTACTGGCAAGGGCATCAATATGTTTTTGGTGGCAGATAAAGCATCTTACCTCCAATACAGTCCACTGAGAAAGCTCATGGTACTGAAAGCTCATCAAGTCCTCATGTTCAGTCCTCATCAAGGCACCTCACAACCAAAGGAGCCCTGCTAGAAAGTACTGCTGCTTTAGTCCAGGACCTGATTTGTAGCCCTGGACATATTATCATATACACAGCTCATAAATGATGCCCGCATATTGACTGTATGGATTATTTTTATTGCATTGCTGCCATATTTACTATAGTTTTAAAGATGAGGTTCTTAGCACACATTTTGATCAAATTGTGTGAGCCCACCTGCCATGGCAAAGCGACCTCAAACAGATGGGTCACTATGCTAAACAGAATCACCTTTCTCTTTGGCCTAGACGGGCAAAGTAAATGTTAGGTTGATAAGAGTCAGCTACACTCTGCTCTAATTAAAAAATAACATTGAACAGATGGAGAGGAGAGGGTAGCCAGCATCCACACATGTGAAATGCAAAAACCAAAGTTCGTTTTACATATACCAGAGATTTGGCAGATTATCAGGAACGAAGCAGACTTTCCTCACCTCCACAATTTCTAGAGTAATCGATTGTCCACATAGAAAATCATTGTTTCAGTGCAGCAGATCATTGTTTGGACAACATAATCTGCTGCATAGGAAAGATGACTTTTATTCCTGGCAGAACAATACGATCGATCATCCGATAAACGAGTGTTTGCTCATTCATTGGGTGATCACTGACACCTTTTACACATGCCAATTATTGGGAATGAGCATTTATACAAAAGTTTATCCCATACCTTCCAACTGGATCCAGCGGGACAGTCCCGGATTGCAGTGGCTGTCCCGGTACGGGGGAAGTATGTCCCGGTTTCTGGCAGCTGTCCCTGCGTCCATTTTAAGTATTATTATGTCAATAATATACCCTTCGTTATCTTGGGTATAAGAGTCTATTGTTTGAGAGAGAGACAATGCCATTCTACCAAGTCAAAAGTCTCAGGACACCCTTTTATTTCGGAAACAAAAGGGAAAATTAAATATTTGAATACCCCAGCAAGTAATGGGTGAGAGGGGCCTATCTTTTAGGCTATGTCCCATTTGCAATCTCACTTGTCATTCAAAAGTTATCAACACAGAAAGTTTCAACAACCCAGAATGTTCCCTGTGATGTACAGTTAATTGAGGAGTCCTTGCCTCTCACTCACCCGGCAACTATCTCTAGTGCAGAGTAATTAACCCCTTATTCCCTAAGTGCAGCCATTGAAAAGGAAAATACATAAGCCAAGCACATAAAGCCCTTATGCAGTGGTCAACCGGCACATCCATTTCACTTTTCAGTCACTCTTTTTCTTCCCATTTTCATGTTCCAATTTATGTATTATTTCTATTGTTGATTTTTATCTCACTTATTTACCTTACCATCAGGTGAATCCTAGTTCTTTATTTGAAATACTTGTTGCACCCTAGTTTCCCAGTTGCTGTTCACATGATGTTACTTTTTCACCATGACATTTCTATTCTTTTACCGTTCACCTCACACTACCATACAATCCCTCTTTTATTTATGACAACTTACATTCTTAGTGACTCCCTATACTGAGTCACAAATTGCGATCTACAAATTAAATGATATACTTCCTACGGATTTTCATTCAATTGTTTCTTGGTCTCCTTGTCTCTCTATTTAAACTTCTGTTCCACACCAGGCCATTTGTATTTGAAGAAGGAGGAGGATTGCCTCCGAAACACATTATGCCTGCTTGCTATTTTATTCATATTCAACCTGAATGGTGATCCAGTGGGGAGATGCAGCAGTCCGAATGTGTTCCATATAATACTCACTCTTCACTGTGTTGAGCATCTAACGTCTTCTCATTCTTTATTATCACAGTTTCACACTATGACGCATCCCTATGTGTTTCTATTTCCTTCAACCAATCCTGACATGTCAGTATTAGGGAATAATTACATTTCATATGCAATGACATTGTGGATCATCTATTATTATGACTCTAAGTTGTACCATTCCTCTATAGTAGACGTTTATTAATAAAATGCCAACTGGGTGTTACCATATTGGGGGGGGGGGTGTTCCTGAACAATCTCATACTATCCAATCAGTGTTGGACAAGGGGGATGGTAACATCCAATTAACAATTTATTGCTAAATGTAAAATAGGGACATTAAAGATGCTCCAGAATTTTTATTGCATGGAAAAGGCAAGTTATTAAAACAGACATGTTAGAAGAAGCGAGAGATCCACTTTAAGAAATAAGCATGAGATAGTTTGTACATTCTCTCAATATGTATTTGCCAGATCTATTTGATATATCACAGGTAGAATTTAAAGAGAATCTGTCAGCAGTTTTGAACATGGGGAGAGCTGACCAAATAAACATTTTGTGGAACTGGGGAGTAGTGTGAATATGAAGTTTTATTCTGCCAGGTTATCCTCTCTCAAGTGCCAAGTGGGCATAGCCCCTCCCCTCTGCTCTGGGTTACAGCTATAATGATCTCGAATAAAAGAATAGAGGGTCTGTGAATCAGCTCAATGCAAAACACACTCCCAGGAAAGCCCCGCCATGCACACTTGAAAGCACAGAATAAAACTTCACTACTCCTCATGAGAAAAGCTCCACAAAATGTATGTGCGTACTGCGCTCTAACATAACTAACTAGTCCTGCCAACGGTTTTTAGCACCGTCAAAGGTGTTCACAGACACCCTTTAACCCCTTAGTGACATATGCCATACTTACAGCATAAGGTCATCAAGGGATTATGGATCAGGCTCACAAACTGAGCAAGCTTCATACCTTGTGGGTGCCCAATGTATTATACATAGTAACATAGTTTATAAGGCCGAAAAAAGACATCTGTCCATCCAGTTCGGCCTGTTATCCTACAAGTTGATCCAGAGGAAGGCAAAAACCCATGTGAGGTAGAAGACAATTTTCCCCACTTTAGGAGAAAAAATTCCTTCCCGACTCCAATCAGGCAATCAGAATAACTCCCTGGATCAACGACCGATCTCTAGTAACTATAACCTGTAATTTTATTACACTCCAGAAATACATCCAGGCCCCTCTTGAACTCTTTTAGTGAACTTACCATCACCACCTCCTCAGGCAGAGAGTTCCATAGTCTCACTGCTCTTACTGTAAAGAATCCTCTTCTATGTTTGTGTACAAACCTTCTTTCCTCCAGACGCAGAGGATGTCCCCTCGTCACAGTCACAGTCCTGGGGATAAATAGATGATGGGAGAGATCTCTGTACTGACCCCTGATATATTTATACATGGTTATTATATCTCCCCTTAGTTGTCTTTTTTCTAAAGTGAATAACCCTAATTTTGATAATCTTTCTGGGTACTGTAGTCCAGTTGCCCTCCTCTGAACCCTCTCCAGCTCTGCTATGTCTGCCTTGTTCACAGGAGCCCAGAACTGTGCACAGTACTCCATATGTGGTCTGACTAGTGATTTGTAAAGTGGCAGGACTATGTTCTCATCACGGGCATCTATGCCCCTTTTGATGCAACCCATTATCTTATTGGCCTTGGCAGCAGCTGTCTGACACTGGTTTCTGCAGCTTAGTTTACTGTTTACTAAAATTCCTAGGTCCTTTTCCATGTCAGAGTTACCCAATGTTTTACCATTTAGTATGTACTGGTGACTTGCATTATTCTTTCCCATATGCATAACCTTATATTTGTCAGTGTTAAACCTCATCTGCCACTTCTCTGCCCAAGCCTCCAGTCTATCTAGATCAATCTGTAGCAGTGCACTGTCCTCTTCTGTGTTAAATACTTTACACAATTTAGTGTCATCTGCAAAAATTGATATTTTACTGTGCAAGCCTTCTACAAGATCATTGATACATATATTGAAGAGAATAGGGCCCAATACTGACCCCTGTGGTACCCCACTAGTGACAGTGACCCAATCTGAGTATGTGACGTTAATAACCACCCTCTGTTTTCTACCACTGAGCCAGTTACTTACCCACATACAGACATTTTCTCCCAGGCCAAGCATTCTCATTTTATATACTAACCTTTTATGTGGTACCGTGTCAAATGCTTTAGAGAAGTCCAGATATACGACATCCATTGATTCGCCGCAGTCAAGTGTAGAACTTACCTCCTCATAGAAACTGATTAAATTAGTTTGACATGACCGATCCCTCATGAAGCCATGTTTGATATGGAGTTATTTGCTTATTTTCATTGAGGTACTCCAAGATAGCATCTCTTAGAAAACCTTCAAACAGTTTACCCACAACAGATGTTAAACTTACCGGCCTATAGTTCCCGTCTCTGTTTTTGGACCCTTTTTGAATATTGGCACCACATTTGCTATGCGCCAATCCTGTGGAACACTCCCTGTCAGCATAGAGTCCTTAAATATCAGAAATAAGGGTCTGGCTATGACATTACTTAATTCTCTTAGGATACAGGGGTGTATGCCATCCGGTCCTGGTGATTTCTGCTCTCTGCAACTCCCCCCTCATTACTCTGTAAGGGGCCGACACCTTTAGGTTTATACTTTTTACCATTTATATAATTGAAGAACATTTTAGGGTTAGTTTTACTCTCTTTGGCGATTAATCTCTCGGTCTCTAGTTTGGCTGCTTTTATTTGTCTTTTACATATTCTATTTTTTTCCTTATAGTTTTTCAATGCTTCCTTGCTCCCCTCCTGTTTTAGTGATTTAAATGCTTTCTTTTTTGTCATACAGCTGATACTGTAGTTACATACAGTGACCAAGCTTGGATATAACTGGTCATTTAACCTATCAGATAAAGTGGCCCCAGCATCAAACATACAATTAAAAAAGTTTTTAAAAATATATGTAAAATGTATTAAATATACAAATAAACCTTTTTCCAATTTTCCAAATAAAAATAAAATAATAAAAAGACTAAAAATAACTGTTGTTGCCACATCGGAAAATGTTTTAACTATTAAAATATAGGTATTTACCCTGCACAATTGATGCCATAAGAGAAAAACAAAACAATCAAAATGCTGAAATAACCATTTTTTGGTCACCTTGCCCCCTCCCAAAAAACTTTGGGGATAAAAATGAATAAAAAGTTCTATATACCCAAGATGGTACCAATATAAACAATGGTTCATCCCCCCAAAAAATCACACCTTCACACAGCTCTGTAGATGGAAATCTAAAAAAGTTTAAGGGTATCAGAATATGGTGACACAAACCAAATTTCTTTAAATATTTTTTTACGTAGTAAAGCATAAGAAAAACTATATGAGTTTGGTATTGCTGTAATAGTACTGCCATGCAGAATGAAGGGTTAACATCAATTTTAGTGCTCAGGAAACTGAGGAATAGCATTTTATTATTGTTTCACCCAAATAATTTTCCAAATTTTTCACTACATGATATGTTAAATTAAATGATGCGATTAAAAAGTTCAACCTGTTCCACAAACAAACAAGCCCTCATTTTGCTAGAAGAATGAAAAAGTACAAAAGCTATGGCTGTTGGAAGGCAGGGGGGAACCCAAAAACAATGAAAATTGAACAAGAATGAAGAAGATATGGCTCTACAATGAGATTCTCCCACAAATTTAAAACTTTTTTTAGTGACTTATATGGAGGACTTTTGTAAAGTAACAGAGGTAAGAAAGTTGCCTCTTCCGTCACTGTCTGGGACCACCACCCACCTGCAAACTATAAATCTGCTACCTATCTTCCTTCACCACTCAGTTTAGTAGATCTAATGCTACACCTAGGTGTTTATCAGAACCCACCTGGACTTGGCTACTAGGGGCCCAGGATACATCAGCAGCATAGTACTGCAGCGGAAAATAGGTGCAGGCTCACAATAGCAGACCTATTAGTTGCCAAGATGTAGCAGGAGAGTAAACAAGCCAGAATCTAAGACAGGAGAGTTAATAGCAGCCAAAACAGCCGACAAAGGGTTAAACCAGAAACAAGCTATGAAGTCAAAGGCAGGAGAAACAGTTAAAGCCTAATGGGTAGACAAGAGGTAAATATAGAATCTAGCCAAGGTCCATACACAGTAAAGTCCAAGAGAAATACAGAACTATTTTGAGTACATAGAACAAACAGCAGCCAGGACAAAAATCACAGGCAAAACAAACAGCATAAAACATAAATCCCCCACCTGCCTCTGGGATAGTAGAGGCAAAAACCTGATAGGTTCACTGTCCAGGCTCACAGATAGGTTCACTAGCTGGGGCTTGACTGGCTGCCATACCAACTTTCCTAAAACAGCTGTGCACTGGATCATGGCTAGGTAATTTCCTGACAACTTTTTTCCTTTTCTGTGACAATCATGAGACAATCAATCATGAGACAATCAAGCACCTGCATCTCCCAATTAACTCTTGTTAACCCCTTCTTCCCATACATAGAAAATAGTCCCTTAGATATAGCCCCAGAGATACATATCTCTTAATAATATAAAAATGAATTTCTGTCTGTCTGTCTGTCTGTCTGTCTGTTCTCTATGCGAGACCAAACTACTGGACCGATTTTCACCAAATTCGGCACACAGGTACATCAGGTGTCCGGGAAGGTTTTAGACCAGGTCTCATCTCTCTAGGACGTACCGTTCCCGAGATATTCCCAAAATATGATCTCCATTAGCCAACATTACAACTGGGAGCTTTGGTTTTAAACTCCAACTGCCATTCTCTGCAAAGCCACACAGGGAGGGCAGGTTTCCATAACAACCAGGTAATTATCAGCAGCTGAGGATCTCATCCATTTCTATTTACTGACACTGTTAAAGGTATTCCGGTTACCATAAATATAACTTATGTTTTTTTCTATTACTACAGTTCAGTAGTAATAAAAGATGTTTTCCTCCACTGCTGCCTATTGCGTGGGCTCATAAATAAATAAGCATGGTATTGACCTTTAATTCAGGCCACCCTAAAAGAAGTACTTAAAACCCCCGCCCCAGGTCTCACTAAGCCACACCCCTAACTCTGTCAGGCCACACCCCCTTTCACTCCGCAGCCAACAGAGATTGAAAAAATAAAGGTAAAAATCAACTTCTGTCAGCTGCAGGGATGGGTGGGAGGTTGACTTTCTTTCTGCAACAACACACACAAACATTAAATAAAATAGATTAAATCCACCCATGCGAAGCGTCTTGCTAATCCACGCCCCCGACTCTGTCAGGTCACGCCCCCTCCCACTCCTCAGCCAACGGGAATTGAAAAAATGAAGGTAAAAATAAACTTCTGTTTGCTGCAGGGGTGGGAGGGTGAATTTCTCTCTGCAACGACACACAAAAATTTTAGATAAAATAGACTAATTATAGACTACAACTGTTTGAATCGTCTTGCTAAGTCACGCCCCCAACTCTGTCAGACCACGCCCCCTCTCACTCTGCAGCCATTCTGCAACGACACACAGAAACATTAAATGAAATAGATTAAATCACCTATGCGAAGCGCTTTGTTAAGCCACGCCCCCAACTGTGTCAGGTCACGCCCCCTCCTACTCCGCAGCCAACAGGGATTGAAAAAATGAAGGGAAAAATAAACTTCTGTCAGCTGCAGGGGTGGGAGGGTGAATTTCTCTCTGCAATGACACACAATATTTTAGATGAAATAGACTAATTTCAGACTACAACCGTTCGAAGCATCTTGATAATCCACACCCCCAACTCTGCCAGGCCATGCCCCCTCCCACTCAGTAGGCAGCGGGGATTGAAAAAAAATCAGCTGCAGGGGTGGGAGGGTGAATTTCTCTCTGCAATGACACACAAAAATCGTAGATGAAATTGACTAATTTTAGACTACGACCATTCAGTACTAATAAAAGATATTTTTTTCCACTGCTACCCATTGCGGGTCCCCATAAATTACCATGTCATCGACCTGTAATTCATGCCACTCTGACCCCCGCCCCAGATCTCGCGAAACCACGCTCCGACTCTGTCAGGCCACGCCCCCTCCCACTCCGCAGCCAACGGGGATTGAAAAAATGAAGGTAAAAATCAACTTCTGCCAGCTGCAGGGGCGGGAGGGAGGTTGGATTTCTTTCTGCAACAACATACAGAAACATTAAATGAAATAGATTAAATATACCCGTGCAAAGCAATGTTTTCTTCCACTGTTACCCATGGCGTGTCCTCATAAATTACCATGGCATCGACCTGTAATTCTGGCCACCATCAAAAGAAGGACTTAAAACCCTGCCCTAGGTCTTTCAATGTCACGCCCCCGACTCAGTCAGGCCATGACCCCTCCCACTCCGCAGCCAATGGAGATTGAACAATTGAAGGTAAAAATCAACATCTGTCAGCTGCAGGGATGGGAGGGAGGATGACTTTCTCTCTGCAACGACACACAGAAACATTAAATGAAATAGATTAAATATACCCGCACAAAGCAATGTTTTCTTCCACTGCCACCCATTGTGTTTCTTCAAATTACCATGGCATTAACCTATAATTCAGGCCACCCTGAAATGAAGGACTTAACCCCCCCCCCGTGTCCCATTAAACCACACCCCCTCCCACTCCGCAGCCAATAGGGATTGAAAAAATGAAGGTAAAAATCACCTCCTGTCAGCTGCATTGACTTTCTCTCTGCAACGACACACAGAAACATTAAATGAAATAGATGAAATATACCCAGGCAAAGCCGGGTCTTTCTGCTAGTGGTGTATATTTTTCAAGAACGAGCGTCAGTGGACCCACTGTGCCTCGTGTCCTACCTCCTCTAAGGGCGTTGTCTAAGTTAACCCCTCGATCTTCACAATATCCTTGATGGTGGGGATAGACTTTCCAAGGGGAACACCAGGTCGCTACCTCCTGAGTAGGATAGGCACACGAGGCAGTTGGTCCAAGGTACCAGAGGTACAGCGGTGGTCAGAGGGCTGAGTCGTCACCAGGAGCAGCAATGCAGGACCAAAGGATGAGGCAGAGGTGAAGTCAGACAAGCAAGGGTCAGGGCAGGCGGCACAGGTACAGGTCAGGCAATCCGGGTCGGCAACAAGAAGGTCAAAGCAGGCAGGCAGGGATGAAGCAGATAGCGGAATCTAGGAACATAAGCACGAGTCAGCAGCACTGGAATTCAGGCAGGAACAATGGTAACCAACAGGATACAAGGACCTTGACACTGAGGCATCTGGGAAGAGGGCTGAGCCACTTATATATGAGCAGGAGGGCCAGGGTTGGTCAACGAGGTCACATGATCCAACATGGTCACATGATCCAACCCACATGATCCAACATGGTCACATGATCCAACCTGCGCCAGCCCAAAGGGAGTGGTGCAAGGAACAAGCAGCAAGCATGTTGTAGCCAGGGCTGAATGGAAACTCTGGAGCAGATCACAGAGCAACAGCATTTACACAGACAGAGCCCAGGACTGCAGCAGCGAAGCACAGGCAGAAGATCACGGCGGTAAGCAGGGGAACAGTGGTGCACAGCAGCCGCTGTTACAGTACCCCCCCCCCTTACGCCCCCTCTTCTTGAGACCACAGCGAGACAGAAACCTTTTTACCAGGTTTGGAGCATGGATGTTCTCCTCTGGTTCCCACGACCTCTCTTAAGGAACAAAGCCCTTCCAGTCCACAAGATAATAGGTCTTCTTGCCACGCTTCTTGATGTCCAGGATGTCTTTGACCTCAAATACCTCGTCAGAATCTCCAGATACCGAAGTACGAATAGAAGGAGCAGTCGAGAAGCGATTAAGAACCACTGGCTTTAGTAAGGACACATGGAAGGCATTAGGAATACGCAGAGAGGGGGGCAGACGTAACTTATATGTCACTTCGTTGATCCTCCTCAACACTTCAAAGGGTCCAAGGAACCTAGGAGCAAACTTGAAACTGGGAACCCTTAAGCGCATATTTTTAGAAGAGAGCCATACCTTATCTCCTGACGAGAACTGAGGCGGTCTCCTTCTCTTGTCTGCATTAATCTTCATGCGAGTCACCGCTTTGTTGATGGAGACCTTGGTGTCTCGCCAAATCTTCAAAAAATCTCTAAACGAGATGGAGAGGATACAGTAGACTCACTAGAGTGGTTGTTATAGGAGAATTCAGCCCAAGGAAGTAATTGTACCCAGTTGTCGTGTTGGGCTGAAACAAAATGCCGGAGATAGTTCTCTAATATTTGATTGACCCGCTCTACTTGTCAGTTGGTCTGAGGATGATAACCTGAAGAGAAGTCCAGCTCTATTTCGAGTAACTGGCAAAGAGCCTCCAGAGCTTAGAGGTAAACTGGACTCTGCGATCGGAAACAATATAGCAAGGTAGACCATGCAAGCGGAATATGTGTTTCGCAAACAGTTTAGCAAGTTCAGCAGCCGAGGGCAGACCAGCCAAAGGAATGAAGTGCGCCATCTTGGAGAACCGGTCCACGACCACCCAGATAGCTGTACATCCGGCAGAAGAGGGCAGATCTGTAACAAAGTCCATGGCAATGTGTTGCCATGGGGCATCAGGAACAGGTGGTTTGGTCCTGGAGACTTTATTTTGAGCACAGACGGTGCAGGCAGACACATAATCACGCACATCCTTAGACAGTGTGGGCCACCAGTAGTGGCGAGACAAAAGTTCTGTGGTTTTGCGGATCCCTGGATGACCAGCCAGTTTGGAGTTGTGCCCCCAAACTAGAATACATTTTCTCTTGGCAGATGGCACAAAAGTCTTCCCAGGAGGGATGTCTTTTATCAGGACAGGAGCCACTATGATCAAGCGAGCAGGATCTACTATGTACTGGGGCTCCTCCTGCTGGTCGGAGAAGTCAAATGACCGAGACAGCGCATCTGCTTTGATGTTCGTCTCGGCTGGGCGAAAGTGCAGCTCAAAATCAAAATGGGAGAAGAAGAGTGCCCATCTGGCTTGGCGAGGTTTCAGACGCTGGGCCATCTGCAGATACGTAAGGTTCCTGTGGTCAGTGAAGATTATCACTGGATGCTGGGTCCCCTCCAATAGATAACGCCACTCCTCCAAGACAAGTTTTATGGCCAGAAGTTCTCTATCTCCTATACAGCAATTCCTCTCAACAGGGGGGAAGAGCTTGGAGAAAAATCCACAAGTAGACATCTTGCCCTTGGAACCTTTCTGTAGTAAAACAGCTCAGGCTCCTATGGAGGAGGCGTCCACTTCTAAAAAGAATTGGCAGAAGACATCGGGATGATGTAGAACAGGTGCAGAAGCAAAGGCCCTTTTTAATTGGATGAAGGTGGCTTCAGCTTCAGGAGTCTAGACTCTGGCATTCAACCCTTTTTTTAGTAAGGGCGGAGATTGGAGATGTGAGATGAACTGACGATAGAAGTTTGTGTATATCACGAAGACCCTGTGGGCGGGGCCAGTCCATTACTGCATTCAATTTTTTAGGATCCATCTGCAACCCGGTATCCGATATGATGTATCCGAGGAATGGTACTGTAGATCTTTCAAAGATGCATTTCTCGAGTTTGGCATAAAGTCGATTCTCTCTCAACCGCTGTAAAGCTAAACGTACATGCCTCCGGTGAGTGTCCAGATCAGGGGAATAGATCAGTATATCTTCCAAATACACTATCACGCAGACATAGAGCAGGTCCCGGCAAATATCGTTTACCAACTCCTGGAATACTGCGGGAGCATTGCATAGACCAAAGGGCATGACGAGATACTCGTAGTGACCATCACGAGTGTTGAAAGCAGTCTTCCACTCATCGCCTTTTCGAATGTGGACAAGGTTGTATGGCACATGATCCAACCCACATGATCCAACATGGTCACATCATCTAACCTGCGCCGGCCCAGAGGGAGTGGTGCAAGAAACAAGCAGCAAGCATGTTGTAGCCAGGGCTGAATGGAAACTCTGGAGCAGATCACAGAGCAACAGCACTTACACAGACAGAGCCCAGGACTACAGCGGCGAACGGGAAGCACAGGCAGCAGATCACCGCTGAACACGGTGCCCAGGACCGTGGCGGTGAGCAGGGGAACAGCGGTGCACAGCAGCTGCTGTTACAGTAATGCCCCAACAATGACCTTCTCCCCTATCTAGGAAGATATATAGCAATATATTTACTTCTATATTAAGAAGTAGTGATGAATGAATGAATGAATGAAGGAACGAACGAACAAACGAATGGTGTCTGGGCAATATTTGTATTGTATGTATATTGCAATAATATTTTTAATTGCTCTATTTGTATTTGTATTGCTTTTTTGTGTTATAACCCTTTTAAGGAAGGTCACTGAATAAAATGTGTACATTTTTTGGAGTCTGAAAAACAATTTTACTGCAATCCTTTTGTAGTTCATTTGTACAGTCTGTAACTATTACTGTTGAACTGTCATGCATATCTCTGTGTGAAGTTCCTATACTTGTCTCCTGCCAGTTCATGTTTTGCAGACTATCAAGCACAACCTGGTATAATGTGTAGAATTTCTCTCAGCGGTCCACATTCGCAGTTATAATATCCAATCTTTTCAGTGGTTTTCTTTAGCTGAGAGTACCAGGATCGGAAAAAACCTCCGTGAGATTACCATGGTGATCTGGTAGGATGTGTCTGCTACTCTTCAAAATGTTTAAGGCTTTATAACTAGAGATGAAGAGCACTGTGTTAAAGCCTATCTACAAAAGTCAGTACAATCCCAACGCTATATTTTTCATAGAATAGGAAATGAGCTGCAGGATAAAGTGAATTCCAAAAATGTATTTCCCAAGCACTGTGCCCGCACGATTTTGTATGTTTTACTGATACAGGGCAGAACACTAAGCTAAATATGTAAATGTTCAGTTTTAGTGCTCCCTCTGCATATCTCCATGTCAAACAATTCCCTAGGCCCTTTCACACACCTGTGGGACATAAAGAGACATTTTGCTACACAAATCCAATAAATTGATTAAGAATATTAGCACTTATAAGTACTTATACCTCACTGTTTAATTTTTAAAACAAGCAAAACTGGTTTGCAGGAAATTGGGGCAAACAACCAAATAGCATCCACCCTTCTGCTCACACATTCAATACATGTTCCTAGACGCACATGTACATGACATACCATGAGATGATAATATAAAAAAACAGCTTAAATCTCCACTAATACCAGCCAATGGATAAAAAAGAACTAAAATCAGTTTAATTTAATGTGCAGTTTTTGTCACAAATGAAACCAAGCATCTCCAAAGGAGAATGGACCACAAAAACATACATGTATGCAAGAACCATGTATATGTTTGTCAGGGCTACAAATGACCAGATACAGCCATGGTTATACAACTACGTGATCACCTCTGGTATAGCCACCCACAGCATCCACAAAAGAGACAGCCACTCTGCAGTAATGAGAGAGACAGTACCCACAAGACCTAGGTACAGTGCTCCCATGTGAGCCAGCTACTATGGCTCCATTATTGACTTTTCATGAAGGGTTTCTAGGTCCTATGCAGCTACGGTCTACCTTAAAGGGGTTCTCCATGAATTAAAAAAAATGAAAATACTTAAATATTACTTTATTATAAATATATTCCTAAATACCTTTTATTACTTAGGATGGCTTGTTTTGTCTAGGGAGCAATGATTATGAGAAATAAAATGACCGCCGTCCTATTGGTACACACAAAACCTGTCCTGATCACACAGCAGGACAAGTTACTTCACAACACTGTGCTATAGAGTTGCCTCATCCTCCTCTCTGCTTGTCAGGAATTATGATCCTGAATACAGGTGAATCTCTGTGGGAATGGAGATGATGAGGCGACATGAAGTACAGAGAGTAGGGCGGGGATGTGGCTGATCAGCAGCAGCTCTTGTTTACTGTCTCCATTACCACAGCCTGTCCATCCTCTCTGTACTTCATGTCTTCTCATGAACTAAATTCCCCAGAGATTCAGCTGAAGTTCTTATCATCTGTATTCAGGATCATAATCCCTGAAAAGTAGAGAGGAGGATGAGCCAGCTCTTTACCTCAGTGTTGTGAAGTAACTTGTCCGTGTGATTAGGACAGGTTTTGTGTGAATTAATAGGACAGTGGCCATTTTGTTTCCTCTGATGATTGCTCCACAGACAAAACGATCCATTATAAATAATGAAAGGTATTTGAGAATATATTTATAATAAAGTAATATTTAAGTATTTTCATTTTCTTAATTCCCGGAGAACCTCTTTAAGAAGTTGTTTTACTGGTGTCCAAGAAACCTGAACTTGATTGTGATTAAGATTGAGCGAATCGGGTTCGGATTGCTGGATCTGAACCCGATTCTTTTAAAAACTATTTTAATAATATGGGCTCCGTCCTACTGTAAAATGTATATCCTCCGTGGAGTTCTTTCCGAAGACAGATTATGTCATTTAAACACTTTGCAACCTTTCCAATATGATCACAAGCGTGCAAAACTCGCAAAAATATGGTAGGCATCCAAGACTACAAATCATCCACAGACATAGAAAGAAAGCTTGGTAGGCTTCAAAGACTAGAGATGAGCGAATCATGCAACATTTTATTCGTTGAACATTCGCCGAACTTTTCCAAAGATTCGTATATTCAACGAATAGATTTGTTGAATTTGCATACAAAATATACGTCATTATATGGCTTTTAGCGAACATTCGTGCACTAATAGCGAACGTTCAGGTAAAACGGTACGCAACCTCTTTGAACACGTACGCATACGTACGTACGAAAATGAAGGGCTTTGCTGGAGAGGAATGGTGGAGCAGGAGGAACGCTCTGAGTCTGACTCCTGGCTTAATATGGATACTGTATCAGCAGATGACAGCAGATCATCCGGCTGTGACTGAGATGAGCGTGCCATCCATTCCACTACCTCATCCACTTTCTCCTCCACTACAATTTTGCGCCTTGGTGGGTTAGCCTGGTGGAACAACAGCCAAGTATTGCGAATACTACCAATAGATGCTCCGGCTACAGGTCCTTTGGCACTTCTGACCTGTGCCACCTTCTCCTTTTTTTTACAGCTCGAGGTCTGGATGGAATTGCACCCCTTTTGCTTATCCATTCCGGGCATTTTTCAATTCACTCTGTGGCCCTGCAGCTGGTCTTTGTCCCTGTATCTCCCTATCTCTCCCTGTCTCTCTCTCCCTGCCTGATTAATTACTAGCCCTGAACTGGCCCTGCACTTGCCCTGCAGTATCCCTGATATCTGTAATATGGATACCCAGAGCAATTACACCTCAATTTTCACAAAACAAGTCTCAGAGTCTCAGAACTTCACACACAGTGCTTTTGCTCGTCTCAGGAGTCGCAGCAGAAGTGATGCATCACTGGCTTACCGAGCCTGAGCCAATCAGAGCAAGCCCTGCCCACTAGGTCAGGTGACCACTTTCTTCGCGGGCTTTTGCGCACGATAAACGAACTAACAGTAAAATTTTGCTAATGAATTTAATTAGTACGCACCAGCGTATAGAGTAACTTATACGTAGCAATAGCGTATAATTTATAGGACAACTAGCGAATGCGTACAAAGCCGAAGCAAATCACCTAATATTCAGATTCGCTTCGCAGCTAAAATTTTCCAAGATTCGATACGAATCGACGAATAGATTCGCTCATCTCTACCAAAGACTATAAACCATCCACATGCAAAAAAATTTCACAATCAGCTTTGCAATTTCTGGACTGAGAGATGCAGATTGGCCAAACCGTTATTTGAGTGTTAAAAGTTCCATTAACTGTTAGTCCTTTCACAAGCATCAAAGTCTATAGCTGTAAACAGTGAATACCTTGCTAACATGTACTGCCTTGTGATCCTGGACAGTCTATGAATGTACTCTCCAGCATTCCCTCAGGGTTTGTTCTCTCAACAGAAATGATGTTTCTCCTGGAGCTAAACTGGCATCTGCCCTGAATGGCAGGCAGAGCTAAAACTGAAGTGCAGTGGCTGATGCAGTATTGACTAGAAAGCTTCTCTGTCTCAGAGGGAAAAGCTAATACCCTCTGCTGAGACAGGGCATAATTAACTAAACAGTACCACTACAGACAGTTTTTGGGAATACATACAAAACATAATACAAAGCATGAACATATTAAATAACATCAAATCAAGAACAATTTGCAAGTACCCTGTTCTGGGGTACTGCAGATGGTGACCTCTTTTGTTTGCATTATCTCTATGCTATTAGCATTAATCTTTTATGCTTGTATAATTCTTGTGCTGACGTTATTGAATAGATGACCACTGTGCACGTTACCCCACCATTGTGACATCACTGTGTGCATTATCCCTGTACTGTAGCATCACTGTTCACATTACTTCACTATTTCACTGTTCACTTTATTACACTCTTTGGGGTAGATGTGGGGGCGGGTGGTAGTATGGAGGATCAGGAAAATGAGGTAGCTAGCTGGATAACAGTTAGAAAGCGGGGTACAGGGAAAAGTTCCAGGGAGGCTAGCTATAATCTGGCACACCCCAAAAAGTTTGCAAGGTTGACAAATGAGGGGGATGTCAGTTCAGGGAGAGCACTGCTGCAGCCGGACACTTCCTCTGCCAGTCAGGGGAATGTCAGCTCCAGTAAGCAGGGCACCAGGAGAGCAGGGCAGGCCAGACAGGTGCTGGTAGTGGGAGACTCAATTATTAGGGATACAGATAGGGCGATCTGTCACAAAGACCGGGATCGTCAAACGTGGTGCTGTCTTCCTGGCGCTTGAGTTCAACATATCGTAAATCGAGTTGATATATTACTAGAAGGGACTGGCGAAGACCCAGCAGTCATGGTCCACATTGGAACCAATAACAAAGTTAGAGGTAGGTGGAGCCTCCTTAAAAATGATTTTAGGGTTTTTGGTCACAAGCTTAGGGTAAGGACCTCAAAGGTAGTATTTTCCGAAATACTACCTGTACCACTAGCTACACCAGAAAGGCAGCGGGAGATTAGGGAGATTGAAAAGCGGCTCAAGAACTGGTGTAGGAAGGAGGGGTTTGGGTTCCTGGAGAACTGGGCAGGAGTGTTTAAACTAGGGACTGGGGGGAGGGTAATTACATTATAGGAGGGGAAGATAGTGCATAGAGAGACCTGGGGCGAGGTAATAAAACTGGCGGAGGAATGGAGGTAGGGACTAAAACAGTTTATAAGGAAAGGTGTAGGGTAAAAAATATACAAAAACCTCATAATTGTATGTATACTAAGAAGCCTGACTAATAAAACTGGTGAACTGGAATTAGTGATGTGTGAGGAGGACTATGACATAGTGGGAATAACTGAGGCATGGCTGGATGATAGCTATGACTGGGCAGTTAACATACAGGGTTACAGTCTGTTTAGAAAGGATCATGAAAACCGGAGCGGGGGAGGGGTTTGCCTTTATGTAAAGTCCTGTCTAAAGCCAACACTCCGGGAAGATATAAGTGACGGACATGAACTTGTGGAGTCACTGTGGGTAGAAATACATGGAGGCAAAAACAATAATAAAATACTAATAGGAGTTTATTATAAGCCAGCTGATATACCAAAATCCACAGAAAATCTACTACTAAATGAAATAGGCAAGGCAGCAGATCATAATGAGGTCGTTATTATGTGGGACTTCAACTCCCCTGATATAGACTAGGAAACTAAAACCTGCACATCTCATAAAGGAAACAGGTTCTTGCCACTAACCAAAAACCAAAGATTACCTTTCCCCACTGATTCAGGAACTGACTACAGGGACGGCTATGTTGGACTTAGTATTAACCAATAGACCTGACAGAACAACAGATGTGCAGGTTGTGGGACACCTTGTAAATAGTGACCATAAAATAATAACCTTCCAATTGTCATTCTACGAGTGTTTTTTCAAGGTGGTGAAAAAATACCAAACTTCAAAAAAGCAAAATTTGACCAGCTAAGAGAGGGCATAGGACTAACTAACTGGGACAATATGCTCAAAAATAAAAATGCAGCCACAAAACTCTAATTGTGAGAGGTACATACCTTATGGGAATAAAAGGGTAAGGAATAGAGATGAGCGAGCATGCTCGTCCGAGCTTGGTGCTCGTTCGAGTATTACGGTACTCGTAAGTGCTCGCTGCTCGGACGAGTATCTCGCCATGCTCGAGGAAATGGCATCTCCCGCATTTTGAATTTTTGCCGCCTATAAACTCAGCCAATCACAAGCCAGGAGACTCTGCGGTACACCCAGCATCACGTGGGGCCCTTACATGTCGATAGCAGGGGTTGGCTGGCCTGATGAGGTGACCCTGGAATATACTAGTAACTGCCCGCGGTGCTCGGCTCAGATGCTGTCTGGATGTTGTTAGGGACAGAGCTGCTGCGTTTCAGGGAGAGTGTTAGGGCCTGGATTTAGTTCTCTGTTAGGCAGGAGTGATCTCAAAAGAACCCAACAGCCCTTCTAAGGGCTACAAGACATTTTTTTTGTCTCCTGGCTGGGCTGGCTGGCACTAGTAGTGCAGCTATCGCCATATATAACCCTTTTTTTTTTAATTGTTTTATCTCAGTGATACAAATCCATTTCATACAGCAGTGTGGAACCATTCTGTGTGTCACAGTTCAGCTGTCCACTCACCACAAACCACAATCCGTATTTTCTGTCCAGGTGACCCATACTGTACGTCACGTAATCAAATACGGTCTTTAGCTTTCACTGATGCAGCTACATTAGAAAAATCTCTGTGCGACATTTGTCTGGGTTGCAGTCAAAATAGCCACAGTAAGCAGGGGCTGAGTTTGCTCTCTGATAGTTTCTGCACGTCACGTTAAAAAATATATATATATAAAAAAAATATTAAAAAAAAAATAGTTTTTTGTTGTTTTATCTCAGTGATACAAATCCATTTCATACAGCTGTGTGGAACCATTCTGTGTGTCACAGTTCAGCTGTCCAGTCACCACAAACCACAATCCGTATTTTCTGTCCAGGTGACACATTCTGTACGTCACTTAATTAAAAAAGGTCTTTTGCTCTCACTGATACAGCTACATTACAAAAATCTCTGTGCGACATTTGTCTGGGTTGCACTTAAGCAGACCAAGTCTGCCTAATCTAATAGTTTCAGTGTAATTGCTCCATACTGCACGGTACGTAATAAAATACGTAATTTTGCTCTAACTTATCCATCTATATACAAAGCACAATCCGTATTTTCTGTCCAGGTGACCCATTCTGTACGTCACTTAATTATAAAAGGTCTTTTGCTCTCACTGATACAGCTACATTACAAAAATCTCTGTGCGACATTTGTCTGGGTTGCACTTAAGCAGACCAAGTCTGCCTAATCTAATAGTTTCAGTGTAATTGCTCCATACTGCACGGTACGTAATAACATACGTAATTTTGTTCTAACTTATCCACCTATATATTTTCTTGTTCAGATTGAACAAGTTTGTGGGTTTCAGTACAGCAGGCCCATTTTTTTTTTAATATAATACACTTATATACAGAATATGTTGAACCCCAGGGCTAAGGGTCGAGGACGAGGGCGTGGGCATTCAATTACTGCAGGGGGCAGAGGCCGTGGTCCTGGGCAGGGTGAGACAGCACCTGCTGATGAGGGAGCAGGGGAACGCCGCAGAGCTACACTCCCTAGCTTCATGTCTCAACTTACAGGGACACGTGGTAGAGGACTGTTGAAGCCACAACAGTGCGAACAGCTGATGTCGTGGATTGCGGACAATGCTTCAAGTAATTTGTAGAGTTGAGCGAATCCTAAAAGATTCGGGGATTCGGTATTCGGCCCGAATTTTCCGCGGGATTCGTGGGTTCGAGCCGAATCACGAATCCCATTAAAGTCTATGGGAGACCCGAATATTTTTGCAGGGGCCAAAGGTTCTGCACAGTCAAGTTTGCCCCAACATGTGAAAACCTCAGAAAAAGATGGAAACACCTTGGAAATGGATAGGAAACACCAGGGGAAGCATGTAGGGATGCCTCTGAGGCTCCCTAATTGCACCATTTTTTCTAAATCTGGCCAATAGTCTGGTGATGACCCCAAGGCAATTTTCAGGGACACGGTAATGGTGACCCACTTAAAAATGCTGCCTGACAACCTGGCGGTGAACCCCTGATTGTCTGTCTTTCAATAAGATTAGATGTAAAGCATGGTGGTGAGCCTCAGTATGACTTTTTGGATGGAGATTGCATGTGGTCACGTACTCCCTGGAACCCCATAGTCACCCCTTCTCTGATGTGCTACCCCAGAACATTCTCTGCCCCAATTCGCAAGACCTTTTGCAGTCTCAGTGTGCTGACAGTGGGGATTTACCAGTGTTGTCTGAGGAGGTGGTGGACAATGGCGAGACACAGGTGTTGGGGGGTGAGGTAGTTGAAAGTGAAGCAAGTTACAGTGGGGACTCCTTGGTTGGACTTTCTCATGATGGGACAGATTCAACTTGGGTGGATCAGGCACAGGAACAGATCAATTTTTTTTGTGTTTATTTAACTTTTATTTAGCACAAATAACTACAGAGATATTTATTCGTTCTCTTCGCTGCGCAGTCTGGCGTTGGGATTCATCACTTTGATAGCGAGCTGTGCCGCTCTCTCCACAATGGTCTTTCGGTTCTTTGAGGAGACGTTGTGGGTGATTTCTGCACAGAAGGACTTGTTGCTCATCAACAGAACCTCGAGCTCCTTGACATTGTGGACCAGGAATTTGCGGAACCCTGTGGGCAGCATGTGTTTGGTCTTCTTGTTGCTGCCGTACCCAATGTTGGGCATCAGGATCTGCCCCTTGAACCTCCTGCGGGCTCTGTTGTCAATATCTGGTTTACGCCAGTTACGCTTAATCTTTACATAACGGTCTGATTGGTTGCGGATGAACTTCTTCGTCCGCTTCTTGACGATCCTGGGCTTAATGAGGGGCCGGAGAGCCGCCATGATACCGGTTCGGAGCGTCCGCCTTCTCCGCAGACAGCCCGAGGAAGAGAGCGGAACAGATCAATTTTAAGTGTGAGGCAACATCAGCACCACAACTGCTTGGGAGAGGCAGTGGGCATTGTGTTTAGAAAGGCTGATGGGCTTCCGTCAGCACTGTGTGTATAGAACCCCAAGGCCTTTAATAAAAAAATTTGGTTACAAAGCCACATGACTCCTGAAAAATTGTTTTTAGAAAGCCGGATGACTTTCCTGAAAAATTGTTAGTAGAAAGACGGATGACTTTCCTGAAAAATTGTTGCATATGCAACTCAGATGAAGAGGAGGAGGAGGAAAGCAAGCAATTTAGGAGGTAGCCTGAGGGGGGGATAAGAACTGGGGGGATATCCATGACCTGTTCATCTTGATGAACGTGAGGATGTCGGCGTTGTCGGTGGACAGGCGCGTCCGTTTGTCCGTAATGATACCCCCGGCGGCACTAAAAACCCTTTCAGACAGTACACTTGCAGCAGGGCAGGCAAGCACCTCAAGAGCATACTGTGCAAGTTCTGGCCACCTGTCCAGCTTGGCCAGCCAGTAATTATATGGCGTGGAGTTATCGGTCAGGACGTTGGTCTGGTCCGCGACATACTCCCTCACCATCTTGCGGTACTGTTCCACCCTGCTCTGTCTGCCCTGTGGCTGTGTCGTACTGTCTTGCTGGGGTTTAAGAAACTTGGCAAAAGCATGGAATAGTGTACCCCTGCCCTTGGCGCCTACACTGACTTTCCCCCTCCTCTCCTCTCCAACTTCAGCCACTGCAGTCCACCCCCTGTTGCTCGACTGGTCTGGAAAGGCCTGTAGCAGTTTCTGAACCAGGGCTTTGTGGTAGAAAGTGACTCGGGTGCTCCTTTCCTCCACGGGTATAAGTTGGGCAAAGTTGTCCTTGTAGCATGGGTCAAGGAGGGTGTACACCCAATAGTCATTGGTGGACAGTATCCTCTTGACCCGGGGATCACGAAAAAGACAGCCAAGCATAAAGTCTGCCATGTGCCCTACTGTGCCAACACGCAAGCCTTCAGCCTCCTCACTTAGCGGACTCTCCATCTCCTCCTCCCCCCCTTCCTCCGACCCCAATTCATCCTCCTCAGCCCATACCCGCTCAACAGGTAGAATGGAATCACCCCCGATGCATGGTGCCCAAGAGTTTCTTACTCCTCCTCAGCCTCCTCCTCAGTTTCGCGCTGCGAAACTGACAACAGGGTGCTCTCAATGTCACTGTCTTCCCCCACCTCCTGTGACACTGCTGAATCCTCAGATCTTAGGTTCCTCAAGGAGTTCTGGATGAGGCACAACAGAGGGATGGTGACACTGATGATGTGTGCATCACCATGACCATCTCTGTTGCCTCCTCAAAGGGACCTAAGACCTGGCAGATGCCAGCCATCCACGTCCACTCCTCAGCATAGACATGAGGAAGCTGACTGGCCTGACTACCACCTCGGGGGATCAGCTGGCAGTCTACAACTGCCCTGCGTTGTTGGTACACCCTGGCTAGCATGTGTGGGAGCGTCACACAGCAGCCGGTGAACAGGGAGTTGTAGCCGCCCTTGCACAGTCCTGAGGGTCGCGGCATCGGTGGTGGACTTGCGAAAATGGGCACATATGCACCACACCTTGGTGAGCAACTCACTCAACTGGGGGTAGGTCTTGAGGAACCGCTGGACCACCAAGTTGAGCACATGGGCCATGCATGGCACCAAGTTGCAGAGCCGCCACCAGGTTACGCCCATTATCGCAGACCACCATTCCTGGCTGAAGGTTCAGCGGCGCCAGCCACACATTGGTCTGCCCCCTGATGCCCTGTAAGAGCTCTTCAGCCGTGTGCCTCTTATCCCCCAGGCTCAGCAGTTTCAGGACTGCCTGCTGCCGCTTCCCTACCACAGTGCTGAAACTGCTGGCCATCGAGGAAATGAGACTTGACAATTGGGGCATCACTGCCACTTTGGAGGAGGAGGAGGTGGAGGAGGAGGTGGAGGCATAATGTGCCGGAGACACACAGACGGAACTATGTCCTGCAATTCGTGGTGTGGGTAGCACATGTGCAGCCCCACGATCGGTCTCTGACCCAGCCTCCACCAGATTGACCCAATGTGCCATGAGGGAGATGTAATGTCCCTGGCCACCGGTACTCATCCACGTATCTGTGGTCATGTGGACTTTACCACAAACTGCGTTTTTGAGAGTGTGGGCGATGTTCTCAGACACATGCCGGTGCAGGGCGGGGACGGCACATCGGGCAAAATAGTGTCGGCTGGGGACAGAGTAACGGGGGGCTGCTGCCTCCATAAGGTTGCGGAAGGATTCTGTCTCCACAAGCCGGTACGGCAACATTTCCAAACTAATCAGCTTGGCGATGTGCACATTTAGAGCTTGCACATGGGGGTGGGTGGCTGCGTACTTGCGCTTGCGATCAAATGTCTGCGGTAGAGACAGTTGAACGCCGCACTGGGACACATGAGTGGAGGAGAGGGAGGGAGATGGAGCTGGAGGGGTCCTTTCGGGGCTGGAGGCTGCAACATCCTGGCTTGGACGAGACACAGTTGGTGGACTAACTGTGTCAACGTCACCAGCTGACAGAAGTGCAAACCATTTGGTGGGGTGTTTTCTCTCCAAATGTTTGCGCAGGCTACTAGTGGTCAGGTTGTTGCGTTTTGAACCCCTGCTCATTGACGTGTGGCACAGCTTGCACGCCGCCAAACGAGGATCGGCCTCATCATCCTTAAAGTACTCCCAAACTAAGGAGTGGTGCATAGTACGGGCTGGAGCGTGACCTCTAGGAGCACTTGGGGAAGTAGTGACTCGGCCCTGGCTTCTCCCTCGTCGCAGCCCTCTGGCTCTCTCAACAGCTTGTGGTGCAGATGTCGTCTCACATTCTGAACCACTGCCTCCAGTTGCCTCATCCACCCAAGTAGGATCTGTCCCCTCATCATCCCCAGGTCTTTCTCAGA
>ONZH01027852.1:0-35588 GCA_900303285.1 Rhinella marina | reverse complement strand
AGCCATTAGTTTACTCATAGTCATATATGTTGCTGTCACTTTAACATTGCTAATGCTGTTTTGGTGTAAAAATGCTTGGAAGGGTTGGGTACAGTCCTAGGAGATCCCAGAATGGGATACTTGACTTCTCAGGGCAGCTGGAGTACTTTCAAATTGGGTTGAATTTATTCAGACAAAATCAAATTGTCCAAACCAAATCCGAATCGATTTTTAAGAAATTCACTCATTACTAGTTTCACATATTCCCTATTATTTCTATGCCACCAGAAATACATGAAATAAAATATCCATCATTGTGTCTGAAATGTAAAAACAGTCTTTTTCTTTGTAAAACCAATAAAATTCTACGTCATGTTTCTGTACTTCCCCAGTATTATAGACATACAGATGACTTGTGCATTTACGAAGGTGTTTGTTTCAGTTGTTTTGTGGTTACTTTTCTCTAAGAACATTCCATACATAAAACAATGGTTAAAAGAAATAACAAACTTAAACCGTCTGCATTTATTGACGACACTGTGAAGCTTCATTCTTCCTGTTTCCCATGCAAGGTTCATATTGAGAGGAACTGGATTTATGCTTTTACATTGGCGCTTTATAAATATACAGCTTTTTACAGTTTTGATACATCTAAACGACTTCATGAATCCATAAATGCTACTATTAAAGGAGTTTTTTTTCTGAGATTTTGATATTGATGGCCTATTCTCAGGAGGTGGAAGAGTTGAGGTCCACCCTCACAGATCAGCTGTTTGAGGAGGCTGCGGCACTCTGGGGAGAGCTGTTGCCTCTTCTCAGTTCACCAAGGACAGTGCCCTACATTGTATAGCGGCTGTGCTTTGTGTTGAAGCCCAGTCCAATTCAGTTGAGTGGGACTAAGCGTTGCCTAGGACATCATCTGGTGTGAATGGTAGATCCTGTGTTATCTGTACAGAAGTGTTACATATTGTAATCCTGCTTGTAATGATAATGAGATGACTGATGAGAAGTGATCTCTTCAAAAAAGAAATTTAGAAAACAAGGAAAATTAAAAATAAATTAACCAAATTTGCGGTAGGGCCATCCACTTCTCTAGAACTAGTCTTGCTGGATCTTTTAATTGAGTTCCAACCAGATGCAGATGGTGGTCAGTCAGGTCTTCACTGCAGCTACAAACTTAATTTAAAAAATTTGAGGGAGTAGAAGAAACTGTTAAATCAGATAAGGTAATACATTTTATTTTTGGTTCAACAGTTTCCCTCACTTGAAGTGTGCATGGATGAAAATTTCAAGTGAGGAACTTGAACAATAAATTTAGTGCTTGGATATATAGTTTTCCAGATTAGTCATAACATTATTTTTTAATAAAGGGATCATCCAGTATCATAAACTGCCCCCCCATGTGCCTGGCCCCTCACAGGTAATATACTTACCCCGCTCCTTGGTCTCCGCACCGCCGCTGCTTCTCCCTGTGTGCCAATGAAAACATCCGGTGTCGGCGGGAGAAGCCAATGGCAGGCAGAGACAGGGACGAGCCTCCCTAGCATCACGGGTGACACTAGGGAGGGTCATCCCCATCTGCCATTAGCTGCTCCCCCCGACACCAGATGTTTTCATCGGCGCACAGGGAGAAGCAGCAGTGGCAATGTGGGGACCACGAGCGATGCAGACAGCAGGGAGCCAGGTAAGTATATTCCCTGTGAGGGGCCCAGCACATGGGGGGGGGCAGTTAATGATATTGAAAATACAATAAAAGTGAAGGGAACTCTGTCTGTTCCTATGTGTATATTTATTTAGATATTTACTATAGTAACATAGTAACATAGTTTACAAGGCCGAAAAAAGACATCTGTCCATCCAGTTCGGCCTGTTTTCCTATAAGTTGATCCAGAGGAAGGCAAAAAAACCCTGTGAGGTAGAAGCCAGTTTTCCCCACTTTAGGGAAAAAAATTCCTTCCCGACTCCAATCAAGCAATCAGAATTACTCCCTGGATCAACGACCCCTCTCTAGTAACTATAACCTGTAATATTATTATCCTCCAGAAATACATCCAGGCCTCTCTTGAACTCTTTTAGTGAACTTACTATCACCACCTCCTCAGGCAGAGAGTTCCATAGTCTCACTGCTCTTACTGTAAAGAATCATCTTCTATGTTTGTGTACAAACCTTCTTTCCTCCAGAAGCAGAGGATGTCCCCTCGTCACAGTCACAGTCCTAGGGATAAATAGATGATGGGAGAGATCTCTGTACTGACCTCTGATATATTTATGCATAGTTATTAGATCTCCCCTCAGTCGTCTTTTTTCTAAAGTGAATAAGCCTAATTTTGATAATCTTTCTGGGTACAGTAGTCCACCCATTCCAGTTATTACTTTAGTTGCCCTCCTATGCTTTTCTTTTTGTTCTTTTGTTGTATATGTGTTTAAAATAAATAAATTAACCAAAAAGTCTGATTCTTGACTTAAACAACAGATTACTCTCTGGTGAAACATTCCCTTTACAGCATTTTGGTTTGTATCAATCACTTTCCACCACAGCATTGAGGCTTTCTACCACTGACCAAACATTACTCACAGTCCCACTTTTGCTTTTATGTTTAGACAATTCAGAATCAATGTGGAGATATTTTTTATCAAAATGCTAATATTTTAAGCCAGTTTTGTTTAAGTCTGCATTGGCGTTCTTTGCGCCAAATGTATTGAATGTCATGCACTACGTCTTAAATTTAAAGGTTCCACTTTTATCTACGTAGAAATGCTTCTCCAGTTTTGTTTTACTCCACTGTCCTAGTGGTAAGAGTTTGTAACTTTTTTTCTGCAACTTGATCAATCAAAATTTTTGCAAAGTAATAATCTGGAGGGAAACTAATTCACAGAGTTTACTGTGCCCACTCCCCAACCCACTATTTAAACCTGAATGAAGGAAAAAGGAAAAAGTTGTATATTTTCACACATATAAACCCAAGAAGTCACCAGTCTTATTCTGCAACTTTTTAAAGCCGGATTTCTAAAGTTCAAGGCATGATAAATCCCCCCCTGTGTGTTTGACATTAATATGGGGTTTTCACAATGGTTTATGGATCTCTGGACCAGCAGGGTTTTCAAACCATCAGATGCCTATCTAAGAAAATTATACTCAACACCATTTCTGTTGCAAAATGAATTATTTTATGAAATAATGTTGAGAATGACATTGTTTTAATATCTTTAGAGAAATAGCTGAATACAGATTGTTTGCACAGCACAGAAGCACCTGCAGGGCAGATTTCAAGCAGCCACTCTGAAGAGGAAATGGATGTTTTCCTAGCTTGTCGATTTCAGATATTCTTACAATGGCAAAAGTCTTATAAGGCAAACCACACACTGAGCAATGCACTGCTATTAAGGTGTGGTTGTAAGACCCCCCTTGAATCTATTAGTCTGGGAATGAGAGCAGAGGAAATATATTTCTATACTTTGTATTCCTGAGTTACCACAATATTATTTCTGGGTAACCTAAATGCTTTCATTTTTTTGGAATGGAAGTTCTAGCCACTTGCATTTAATGAGCAAGTAATCATTGAGGAAAAGATTCCATGCAGCCCAAATTTTAAATGAAAAGGACTAAAGTAGACTTTTAACATATGGAATTGCTATATTGTACTTTGCCACATCAATATATTCTGGAGCCGCACTCTAAATTGCTTAAATAACGATTCCCTAAGGTATGCTTATTGTAGGAACTTTCCATAAATCAATAGTACATGTAAAAATAAGAAATGTTGTCCTGTCAGTATTTGAGAGGAGTGAATTGATTCTAAACCAATCTAAACTAACACAAATTTTCTGAAAATTCAGGTCAATTCCGAACCTGAATTTTTGGCAATATGATTAAGTTGTATATCTCCAAATAGCACCAACCATTTTTAAGATCAGAATATAGGAAAGATGAAGGAGGAACACAGGACCTCAGGTGTTACACTGGTCTACACAGAGGTAGGGATTTACCTCCAAAAAATGATAAATTTGTTGGACTATTTTTTAATGTAAAAAATTCTATAGTGCAGTTTGTTTTTATAGACGCTGTTTGTTACCACCAGCAGTCATGCGTTTGCCCATAGTCATATATCCCACATCACTTTAGGATTACTAATGCCGTCTTGGCTTTAAGGATTTTGAAAGGGGATGGATACAGTCCAAGGAGATCCCAGAATGTCACCCACAACTTTTCAGGGCAATAGGGACACTTTCAATTCTGGTCAAGGGAGGGAGGAGAAAGAAGGGGATGCAGCTTCTGTAGCTCTTCTACTCTGTGCTTAAGACCCATGCTGTAGGAGGGGAGGGGATGCAGCCGAGGGAAGGCATCTGAT
This sequence comes from Rhinella marina, assembly GCA_900303285.1. Taxonomy (NCBI): domain Eukaryota; kingdom Metazoa; phylum Chordata; class Amphibia; order Anura; family Bufonidae; genus Rhinella; species Rhinella marina. The sequence continues at coordinate 31,260 of ONZH01027852.1, read as the reverse complement.
TGGCTCATAATGCACAACATGGCTCTTACATCTCATAGTAAGAGCTTCCCCCAAAGCAAGCAATAATAGGTTTGCTAAAGTATACTGTAATTGACGCACAATGACCCACTGTGATTGCATTGGACAAACTCTTCACCACCCCACAACTGACTGTGGTCATCGACTCATGATGAAGCGCTGGTTTGGATCCACACCCAATTGATATTATTTGATATTAGACTATGTTGCCTTAATTTTGGGCAGCATACTATCAGGACAATTCAAATCAACCTGGCAAATAGCATACTATTTTTGTGACATTTGAGCTAATGGGACAGTGAACCGGTCCCCATAATATTCTGCTTTTGAACAGCAAAGCATTGTCTAATGTCAGATCGGCTTTAAATCCAAGGTAGGGATATATATATTAGCAGAAGGACCCGGCTTTGCCCGGGTATATTTCATCTATTTCATTTAATGTTTGTGTGTGTGTCGTTAAAAGATATTGAGAGTGACCTCTACAGTGACCGCCCTTTAACAGTGACCTCCACAACAGCCTGCCCCTTAACAGTAACATCCACAGTGCCCTCCCCTCTAACTGTGACCTCCACGGCAGCTAGGGTGGCCACTGTCTTCACCCCAGAAATCCGGACCTCACCAGCCATGCCCCCAAATGTGAAGCCATGCCCCTAAACATAAGGCCACACCCCATTGATCCGTGAAGACACAGAGGAGAAGCTGTCTGAGCGTGAGCTACTAAAAGGCTGGATATCCCTGCGTCTGTCCAGGCAATGCGCCGGATGGAGGACAGGGAGCCAGAAAACCGGACGTCTGACCACCCTAACAGCAGCCTGCCCCTAGGGTGGCCAGAGGTCCGATTTTAGGCTGGACAGTCCGGCTTTCAGACTCCCTGTCCTCCGTCCGGCGCAGGGCCTGGATGGACACAGGGATGTCCTTTTGAACAGCTCACTCTCATACAACAGCACTGTGCAGTCTGAGCATGAGCTGCAGCGAGAAAGTCGCTGCAGCTGACAGAAGCTGATTTTTACCTTCATTTTTTCAATCCCCGTCGGCTGCAGAGTGGAAGGGGGCGTGGCCTGGCTGGACCTGGGGGGCGGGATTTTAAGTCCTTCTTTTGAGGGTGGCCTGAATTACAGGTCGATGCCATGGTAATTTATGAGGAAACACAGTGGGTAGCAGTGGAAGAAAACATCTACTGAATGGTAAATGTGTGAAATTTACATTATATTAGGTAATGATTGATGATGAATTAGTCTAAAACATAAGTTATATTTATGGTAACCGGAATACCCTTTTAACAGTGTCATCCACAACGCTCTGCCCCTTTAAAGCAGTGAGAAGAAATAGCTGGGTTGTTATGGAAACCTGGTGTGTGGGAAGACTAACGGCCTGTGAGCTTCTGTTGGCTGATGAGGGTCATGTGACCAGGCTTCTATTGGCTAATGCATTTTTTGGGAATATCTCAGGAACTGTACATCCTAGAGAGCTGAGACCCGGTCTAAAACCTTCCCGGACACCTGATGTACCTGTGTGCCAAATTTTGTGATTGTAGCTGCGACGGTGCGGATTCCTTTAGTGGACATACACACATATATACATATCATATCATATATATATCATAATTCAAATGTTAAGTATATTTAGTTAGACTTGGCGAATAGGTGTGAAAAATTTACATGCTCAGACCGGATTTGTGGTTTTTACAGGAAATTAATAAATAGACCTACATGCAGTGTCATTCTGCAAATGTTAATGCTCTCCAAGTCAAAACTCCGAACATGAAGAAATTATCATTCAAACGAACATCTTCCAGTAACCCATTACTAGAGATGAGCGAATCTATTCGCCGATTTGTTGATTCGTATCAAATCTTGGAAATTTTTAGCTGCGAAGCGAATCCGAATATTAGGTGATTCGCTTCGGCTTTGTACGCATTCGCTAAGTAGTTTATCCTATAAATTATACGCTATTGCTACGTATAAGTTACTGTTGCGTTCAAATTCAATTCATTAGCGAAATTTTACTGTTAGTTAGTTTATCGTGTGCAAAAGCCCGGGAAGAAAGCGATCACCTGACCTAGTGGGCAGGGCTTGCTCTGATTGGCTCAGGCTCGGTAAGACAGTGATGCATCTCTTCTGCTGTGACTGCTGAGACGAGCAGAAGCACTGTGTGTGTGAAGTTCTGACACTCTGAGCCCTGTTTTGTGAAAATTGGGGTGTAATTGCTCTGGGAATCCATATTACACATATCAGTGATACTGCAGGGCAAGTGTAGGGCCAGTTCAGGGCTAGTAATTAATCAGGCAGGGAGAGAGAGACAGGGAGATACAGGGACAAAGACCAGCTGCAGGGCCACAGAGTGAAATGTCTGGAATGGATAAGCAAAATGGGTCAAGTTCCAGCCAGACCTCGAGCTCTAAAAAAAAGGAGAAGGTGGAACAGGGCAGAAGTGCCAAAGGACCTGTAGGCGGAGCATCTACTAGTAGTATTCGCAATACATGGCAAAATTTAGCCAACTAAGAGAGGCCATAGGCCTAACTAACTGGGACAAAGTCCTCAAAAATAAAAATACAGCCACAAAATGGGATATTTTTAAAAGCATCCTAATATCTAATTGTGAGAGGTACATACCTTATGGGAATAAAAGGTTAAGGAACAAGAAAAAAACAATGTGGATAAACAGAACTGTAAAGAAAGCAATAAATGACAAACAGAAAGCATTTAAATCACTAAAACAGGAGGGGAGCGAGGAAGCATTGAAAAACTATAAGGAAAAAAATAGAATATGTAAAAGACAAAAACAGCCAAACTAGAGACCGAGAGATTAATCACCAAAGAGAGTAAAACTAACCCTAAAATGTTCTTTAATTATATAAATGGTAAAAAGTATAAACCTGAAGGTGTCGGCCCCTTACAGAGTAATGAGGGGAGTGCAGAGAGGAAGGAGAAGCAAGCTACTAATCTTTCTCCACTGTATTCACTGAGGAAAATAAACTGTCAGATGAAATGCAGAATATAAAAGTAAATTCCCCTTTAAAAGTGCCCTGTCTGACCCAGGAAGAAGTTGAGCTGCATCTTAAAAAGATTAAAATAGACAAATCGCCAGGACCGGATGGCATACACCCCCGTATCCTAAGAGAATTAAGTAATGTCATCGCCAGACCCTTTTTTCTGATATTTAAGGACTCTATACTGACAGGGGGTGTTCCACAGGATTAGCGCATAGCAAATGTGGTGCCAATATTCAAAAAGGGTCCAAAAACAGAGCCTGGAAACTATAGGCCGGTAAGTTTAACATCTGTCGTGGGTAAACTGTTTGAGGGTTTTCTAAGAGATGCTATCTTGGAGTACCTCAATGAAAATAAGCAAATTACTCCATATCAGCATGGCTTCATGAGGGATCGGTCATGTCAAACCAATTTAATCAGTTTCTATGAGGAGGTAAGTTTTAGACTGGACCGCGGCGAATCAATGGATGTCGTATATCTGGACTTCTCCAAAGCATTTGACACGGTACCACATAAAAGGTTAGTATACAAAATGAGAATGCTTGGCCTGGGAGAAAATGTCTGTATGTTGGTAAGTAACTGGCTCAGTGAAAGAAAACAGAGGGTGGGTATTAACGGCACATACTCAGATTGGGTCACTGTCACTAGTGGGGTACCACAGGGGTCAGTATTGGACCCTATTCTCTTCAATATATTTATTAATGATCTTGTAGAAGGCTTGCACAGTAAAATATCAATTTTTGCAGATTACACTAAACTGTGTAAAGTAATTAACACAGAAGAAGACAGTACACTGCCACAGATGGATCTGTATAGACTGGAGGCTTGGGCAGAGAAGTGGCAGATGAGGTTTAACACTGACAAATTTAAGGTTATGCATATGGGAAGGAATAATGCAAGTCACCAGTACATACTAAATGGTAAAATATTGGGTAACTCTGAAATGGAAAAGGACCTAGGAATTTTAGTGAACAGCAAACTAAGCTGTAGAAATCAGTGTCAGACAGCTGCTGCCAAGGCCAATAAGATAATGGGTTGCATCAAAAGAGGCATAGATGCCCGTGATGAGAACATAGTCCGGCCACTTTACAAATCACTAGTCAGACCATACACGGAGTACTGTGTACAGTTCTGGGCTCCTGTGAACAAGGCAGACATAGCAGAGCTGGAGAGGGTTCAGAGGAGGGCAACTAAAGTAATAACTGGAATGGGTGGACTACAGTACCCAGAAAGATTATCAAAATTAGGCTTATTCACTTTAGAAAAAAGACGACTGAGGGGAGATCTAATAACTACGTATAAATATATCAGAGGTCAGAACAGAGATCTCTCCCATTATCTATTTATCCCCAGGACTGTGACTGTGACGAGGGGACATCCTCTGATTCTGGAGGAAAGAAGGTTTGTACACAAACATACAGGAGGATTCTTTACGGTAAGAGCAGTGAGACTATGGAACTCTCTGCCTGAGGAGGTGGTGATGGTAAGTTCACTAAAAGAGTTCAAGAGGGGCCTGGATGTATTTTTGGAGGGTAATAACATTACAGGTTATAGTTACTAGAGAGTGGTCATTGATCCAGGGAGTTATTCTGATTGCCTGATTGGAGTCGGGAAGGAATTTTTTCCCCTAAAGTGGGGAAAATTGGCTTCTACCTCACAGGGGTTTTTTTGCCTTCCTCTGGATCAACTTGTAGGAAAACAGGCCGAACTGGATGGACAGATATCTTTTTTCGGCGTTATAAACTATGTTACTATGTTGTTCCACCAGGCTAACCCACCAAGGCGCAAAATTGTAGTGGAGGAGAAAGTGGATGAGGTAGTAGAAAGGATGGCACGCTCATCTCAGTCTCAGCAGGATGATTTGCTGTCATCTGCTGATACAGTATCATGTAGCCAGGGGTCAAACTCAGAGCTTTCCTCCTGCTCCACCATTCCTCTCCAGCAAAGCCCGTCATTTTCGTACGCACTTTGTACGCTTATGCGTACGTGTTCAAATAGATCGCGTACCTTTTTACCTGAACGTTCGTTATTAGTGCGCGAATGTTCGCTAAAAGCCATATAATTACGTATATTTTGTACGCAAATTCAACGAATCTATTCGTCGAATATACGAATCTTGGGAAAAGTTCGGCGAATGTTCGGCGAATAAAATTTTGCATGATTTGCTCATCTCTACCCATTACATAACAGGACCTTGCTCCATACTTAAAACTGAACGTAAATTGCACTCTGAGGTTAAAGCCAATGCAAAGCGACGATCATCCAAAGTATTTGGTCGGTGTAAAATAAGCAAACTTGAAAGACAAGTAGGTCATGGAAAACAAGGCTGTTCTAGTTATCCAAACCTTGGTTTGTTTGAGAATCCAGAGTCAACAATATGAAAACTCCACATGACTCTCCACATAATAAACAGTGGACGGTTACAGAACTGTGAACACAGCTACGAGCCAAAATTATGTTTTTTTTTTTTTCAATTTTGTTACTTTAATATAACTTAAAAAAGGGAATAGTGAAGTAGGCATTGCCATTTTGGGGAAGAAATATGTTGGGGTTTATTAGGAAATAGTCTGAAGAACTAGTGCAGTGTGTGTTACCTGGAGCTATGACCTGCTGTTGCTCAACCTCATTTTTCTCTTAGTTATTTACCCGCAATCTGTGAGACAGAATTGTTGGCTCTAATAAATATTAAGAAAATATTATCATCATACCTGGCATCTTCAATGTTCTTCCAGGGGCAACGTGTCCCGTCAACAGTTTAAAAATTATGAACATCCTGAAGATCAGAGCATGGGGACCGAATTGTCAAAAAGGCTTCATTAATGCAACCTTGGGGTTCAAGAACACAAAAATTCACATTAACTGAGGAAGGAACAGATTGACCTGGTGCCCTCCTTTTCATCTTTTCAGCTGTAGACCTGCCAGTTTCTGGGCTCCTCATCTGTCATCCAAGATGGTGGCACCAATTTTCAGACTACCTGATGCATACTGTGCAATTGGTAGCTAAGACACTTCCTGCTGCCCTCAGATTGGCCAACACTGCACACATGAGCAATTCTGGCCAATCCGAAAGCAGGGCTGAACAAGCAGTATCTTGAACTACTGATGCACAGCGAGTATAAGGTACACTGATGAGCAAAAGGGTAACAATGTTTTGAACTTTTGACTTTCAGGCCCCATATCTTACTATCCACTACAGCTTGGAACATGAAACTACCATCATTTTATAGATAATCATCTTGGCTATCTCATGAATAAATTGGACTTGCATTTATTTAGCATATGGTTAGTTATGCAGATTCTTGTCATGTAAGTGCATTGTTACTGTTTTGCTCCTAAATTTTAATTTTGATTATTTAGTTAGTATTTTGTAAATCCACCTTTGGCTTTCAACAGGCTCTTCTCTCTCTGCAACTGCTGCATCCTCTGCACTTTGACAGTGCCAGGTGTTATGACATTTTCACTGCCTGGCCCTGTCGATGAAAGAGCAGAGGGCCCGACAGTTACAGAGAAATCAACGCCTCCGTTGCTCCTAGAGGCTCATTTGCATATATTAAAACATCATTCTCAGCAATGCAGGCACATATGAACATGGGACCAACACAGACGCCTTCAGCTGCCAAGTGCACATGTAACAGGTCAGCCAGTGTCATAGGTACAAATCTGCTGACAGATGCCCTTTAGGCTTCATTCACATGACCGTATGTGTTTTGCGGTCCGCAAATTGCGGATCCGCAAAAAAATGGATGACGTTCCGTATGGCATCCGTGTTTCCGTTTTTTTGCGGATCCATTGTAACAATGCCTATCCTTGTCAGCAAAACGGACAAGAATAGGACATGTTCTATCTTTTTTGCGGAACGGAAATACGGACATGCGGACACGGAATGCACACGGAGTACCTTCCGTTCTTTTTGCGGACCCATTGAAATGAATGGTTCCGCATACGGTCCGCAAAAAAAACGGAACGGACACGGAAACAAAATACGGTCGTGTGAATGAAGCCTTAAAGGTATGAAGTTAGAAAAAAGGCCTGTGTGTGTTAAAACATCACTCCTGTTCATGGACAAGCTCCACTGAGTCAAATGGGGCTAAAATGCAATATACTGTAAAGCATAGAACAAAGGCTTGTAGCACCAGACAAAAAGCTAATTTTTTTTCTAATTTTTGATTACGCCTTTAAGAAATTAGATGATAACATGACATTTAATAGTTTAGCAGTATTAAAAAAAAACAAAAGAAAACAATGCAATGCCTTTCAATGTCTGCTCATTGCAGGCCTCATGGGAATGCATTCTGCGCCTCTCCCCTCAAAATCTCAAATTCTCTTCTGCAACAATTTGGCAAATTCCAAATCACTCACAATACACAATGTGAGGTGTGTGTTGCTAAACACGCTCCCTTGAAAAGCAGTTCAGTTGCACACAGTAAAGCAAGAATAGACTATCACTGGATTAGAAGAATAGAGCTGATAAAACTAGCATTTAATTTTAATTTAAAAGTGATGTCTAAACTGGACAATCCATTTTCCAACCGAAGTCACCCCTGGCGATCAGCAGATCGCTTTTGGTTCAGTGTCTTTATCCACCTTCTAACTGGTAATATTACCACAGGAATTGAGTGGCTGCTCGCTCCCTCTTCGGTAGCCACAGCTGGTGTAATTTAGGGCTACATGGTTACTATTTAATACTTAATTATTAGAGATGAGCGAAGTTCTTAAAAATTTGATTCAGCTGCTTTGTTGAATATAAAAATAAAAATTCGCTTTGTGACTAATTACTCCCCCCTCCAAAAAAATGAAACTGATGTCCTTGCAAGTTGCTGCTTTTGAGGTTTGCAGCAGCTGCAGTTGTGCTAGGAGGCCTCAGCTCCTCACTTCTTACTCCCTGGCTGACAGCTTTCCCTGCCTATCCCTATTCTACACACTAAATTATTTTTCTTTGTGATTCTATCCTTTCCTTTCACTCTCACTGGTAGTAGAATACAAGCTTGATGGATTTTCACTGTCCCTGACTCCCTAAGATTGTTTTTCTGGCAGACACAGTAAAACCCTTCAACCTCATTCACAGCCCAGAACAGAATAACGCTCTGCTTGTTCTGCTAGGACACCTCCCTGCACTGATTAACTCATCCAGGCTAATCAGAACAAGCCAAACCCCCCCACTTCCTCTCAGGGTCATGTGAGCACCCTTCTTCCTGAACACTGTATTCGCTCGAGGATGGCTATGCTTGGCACATTTCGGTGTTTGGCCGAACACCTCGTGTGCCCCCACCTAACCAGACAAACCCCATACCAGCAACAACCTCTGTTTAAAGGTGCTATATGACCATTAGCAATGAAGAACGACTATACAGTGCGGTCTTCATTATTAAATGAAAGGTAGCTGGGGGCATATTAGCCGCGCGGTACCACACCGCAGCCTGAATGCTCCGTGTGGCCTACCTTAAGGCAGAATGGCCTGGGTATACCTGATTTACAGTGAAATTAATTCAGAAAGAAACAAATTTCTTCGGGGAAGTTGCCGAATTGAATTTTTTAAAACTTCTCTCATCTCCAACCATAAACATATATGTGTGGATGTGTGGTCTCCAAACTGTATTCTAAATGACTGGTTCCCTAAAACATCTCATTTGCCATATGGACTTAGCAGCCTAATGTTTTGTTGTGTATGAAGTTTACTTGATGAAGAAACAGTCTCACTGAACTCAGAATCACCCTTTAGAGCATGAAACAAAAAATTGATTTTCGAAGAAAATTATAACATTATAATAAATATTAAGAAAATATTATCATCATACCTGGCATCTTCAATGTTCTTCCAATGGCGACATGTCCTGTCAACAGTTTAAAATTGATGAACATCCTGAAGATCAGAGCATGGGGACCGAATTGTCAAAAAAGGGTTGTGTCATCTAAGACAATGGGGCATATTTCTAGGATATGCCTGTATTGTCTGATAGATGCGCGTCTCACCGGCAAAATCCTGGAGGGCACACTGCGTATGAGCAGCCACGCTCCATTCATTTCTATGGGGCTGCCGAGAATAGCTGAGCGCAATGCTCGTTTTTCTTCAGTGGGCCAATAGAAAGGCTTGGTGGTGGCCAGACCCGGCACCGCCAGCCACCATTAGGCATATCCTAGGGAGATGGAAATACCCCTGTATCTGTATCCATCACCCATTGACTTTCAATGTATTTATTAACAAATCTGTTTTGATTTTGCACAACCGAATCCTAACAAACGGATGCGTCCTGATGCAAAAGATTAAGAGATCCTCTGCCGGATCTCAATAGTGTAATTAGCAACACAAGTGTGAAAGTAGCCTAAGTCATTCTGTTTGGTGGATATCGGGTTATTTTTCACAATTATTAGGCTCCATTCACCTAGAACTTAAATTGCTGCAAAAACATCTGTCACTAACTCCATATGCATCACACTTGCTGTAGATTTTTGCTGCCGATTTTGCTGTGGATTTGCAACAGATTTCACCCTATGCATTGAACTCCACAGTGCATTTCTGCATGTACAGTATTCACACGGGTTATATATATTGATGACCTATCCTCAGGATAGGTCATCAATATCAGATCGGCGGGGGTCCGACACCCGGCAACCCCGCCGATCACCTGTTTGAAGAGGAGGCGCGCGCCGTACCAGCGCTGCCTCCTCTTCACTGTTTACATGCTGGCCGTAACAGGGGTAGCGGCGAGTAGGTGTAATTACACCCAACTGCCCCATTCATTTCTATGTGAAGAATCACTTCCATAGACTTGTACAGTAACTGACATGGGACAAGGAAGTAATGGGAACTGATTATTTCAATTCCCCTTTGTATTAATAGCCTGTCACCACACTGTGTCATTTGGAAATTAGAGGTCTAGCTCCTGTAGAAGCTGAACTGGTGACCTTTCCTGTTGTCCCTATGAAAGCAGAAATTTGATTGAATAAGACATCTAGTTTTTTTTTTCATTTGGGGGAAATGTCCATTAGTAACTTATTTTAAGCTTTAGGCACAGGCACAGAATAATAAACTGGTATTTAACGGAGTTGTCCTATGATAATGTAAAACATGAAAATTAGACTATATGTAGCACATGACAATCGTTTTCTAACAAAGCTAGAACCAGCCCTGTACCTCACATGGATCCTGAGATCTCCTCATTCATTGCTCTAATTGCTCTGCTCGGTTTATTTCAGAATGTCATCTCAGTGGGTGTGCCCTTTCTCAGGGAATGTGTCCTTTCCCGGGAGACACGTCCTTTTTGCTGCAGCTTGTAGTAGTTGAAGGATGGAACTGAGCCTGTGTGACCACCTTAGTGAAGTGGACAGAGATATAAGGAAAAGAACAAACAGCAGGTGGCGCTACACAGGTAGCTTTTATTGAATAGTTCAGTGGCTATACAAAATGCTTCATTATATGCAATTTAAAAAAACTATTCAGATCTAGGTGCTTTTTAGAAAAATGTAGAATATCTTTCATGGGACAACTCCTTTAAGGATTCTGAGTACTGCAGATTATTCATTTTATTTTCACTGTGTTTCAGGTTCTTCATAGAACATTTGGTTAGTGTCAGGAATTCCACCACACTTCTGTATACGTGGGTGTAAATATATACTTGCAATAGCTTCATATCCTACATGTATAATATACAGTAGGTGTGAATCACTAGAAATAAAGTGACCGCAGTATAGTACTTGGATGGTATATGTTATGCTGAGACTTCCTGTGATATGCTTCAGTCATAGTTTTCACAGGATATAGCGCTATAAACAACAGAATGATGGTTCTGTAAAAGGAAACAGTAATTAACACCTGTATATTATAGGGGGAAACCATCTAAGGTTAATTATCCGCTATGTCGTAGATAAATGTGGAAAATAATCTGAATATAGTCCAGAAGCTTAGGTTGAGGAAAGGGAGTACAGTACTCATTGGATCTCTCAGACTTGCAGTAAGCATGACCCATGCAGATCCGAAACCTCCAGCACTGTGGCTGCTGTAAACCTACAACTCCCAGAATCCTCCTTTCACTTCTATGGGTTACAAGAACAGGAAAGTGAGTATGCATGTTGGGACTTGTAGTGTCATAGCAGCTAAAGTGGCGACGTTTGATGACCCCCTGCTCTATAGGAACAACCTTATAGATTAAATAGCCCGGCCACCCTGTGCTCATCAGAATTGAGCCGGGGCGGCCCCTAGGAGAGAATCATCCCTAGGACTAACGAGCAAGCCCCTGGAGACCAGCAAGAACCCCCCTGGAGATGGCTGAGTATCATATCATCTTCCCCCCTGAACCACCAATGCATATTCTCTACAATTAACCCCTTCATTCCCCCCTGCAGTATCCCTGAACCACCAATGCATATTCTCTACAATTAACCCCTTCATTCCCCCCTGCAGTATCCCTGAACCACCAATGCATATTTCCTACAATTAACCCTTTCTTTCCCCCTGCATTAACCCCTGCAGTCCCTGCAATAGCCACTCCCCCTGCATAAACCCCTGCAGTCCCTACAACATCCACTATATAACCCCCTCAATATTCCACCATTTTCCCTGCAACCCCTACACATTAACCCTTTCCCTGCCAGGAGCCCCCCACCCCACCCCCACGAGAGTGTTGTGTTTAACCCTTGTTGTAGCCCTAGGGACAGCTGGAGATTAGGTTGGGGAGGGCGCTGCCTTGGCGGTAACTATACGTATTTCTGTGTGTGAGTGTATGTGTAGCTAGATTGTAATGCCACCATTGACAGGTGCAACATGCCACCTCCCTGGGACGATTGGGTCCCAGTATTAGGAATGCCAAGTGGTATGTTGTGGCACTAATAGTTTGCGTCACGGTGCTCCTACCTGGATACTGTCACTCCCTGGGGTTAGGCTCCATAGCAACAAAGGAGTTGTAGTTGGTGGAGTAAGTATACTCCAGACTTGGTAAAGTTTAACGGTTTTACTTGAACAACCTTGAAACTTGATCTTTCTCTTGGCTCCAGCAGGCTAAGGGTAAACTGGCAGGTAAACTTAAATACTTTGCTCTCTTTCTGCTGTTCTAATCTCTGGCTTCAGTCTTGTTACTGGACTTTCTACAGTTTCTTGTACCTTTGGCTGTTGACCCCCTTGTAATACTCAGTCTATGAACTGCAAGGAGTTGGGGTGCTTTCCAAGCTCCTCCCTCTGGAAGACTTCTGCAGAAGGAAGGGGGAATGTCCCCTCACTACACCATGTCTGGTCCTTTTGGACTCTAAACTCAACTCCCTCTACAGCTTCCTACAACCCCTCACTTGGTGGGAAGCAGGACTAGCCCACTTCTGACTTGTGAACACGTGTGTGTGTGTGTTGAATTCTGTGATGATGGGATTTCATATTTTAGGGTCCAGATTTAATGTTTGGGGAGGGTCACAGAGTTATCTTACTGACACACATTTGTTTTATTGTATGAGCTATGAATTCATTACCTTTGTGTATTATGGCACGTAGTATCAGTGTGATTAGTTAAAGGGAACCTGTCACCTCCTTGGGCTAAAAAAACCTGTTAGCAGTACCTTAATTTATGTTCCAGCGTGATTCAGAAGATGATCTTTGTAAGGAGAAGAGATCCTTCAAACTGTGTAAAATTCATATTTTAATCCTCCGTTGGCGCGCTGCCTTGACTCGGCTTGAAGTCAAGGGGGCAGCGGCCTCCTTGACTCGAGTCAAGTAAACCACTCCCCTTGGCAAGTTGATGGACAGTTTGCTGATGGGCCGGGGATCGCGCAAGTCTCGCGCATGCGCGGTGCGCGATATCTCCCTGCGCGATCCCGGCCCCAGCTCTTCAAATTCCGGGCGCCTGTGCCTGTACTGCGCATGCGCCAAGCGCTCGCTTACTTGGCGCATGCGCAGTACAGGCACAGGTGCCCGGAATTTGAAGAGCTGGGGCCGGGATCGCGCAGGGAGATATCGCGCACCGCGCATGCGCGAGACTTGCGCGATCCCCGGCCCATCAGCAAACTGTCCATCAACTTGCCAAGGGGAGTGGTTTACTTGACTCGAGTCAAGGAGGCCGCTGCCCCCTTGACTTCAAGCCGAGTCAAGGCAGCGCGCCAACGGAGGATTAAAATATGAATTTTACACAGTTTGAAGGATCTCTTCTCCTTACAAAGATCATCTTCTGAATCACGCTGGAACATAAATTAAGGTACTGCTAACAGGTTTTTTTAGCCCAAGGAGGTGACAGGTTCCCTTTAATCATGATACAGATTTTGGTTCACACTATTCCATGGGTGCTGCACTTACAGCAAGAACAATGTGAATGAAAGCTCCTGTTACCCTGCCTGAGCACACAGAAGAAAAAACTTTGTAATTTGATAGCCAGACGTGACTAATATCATACATACAATGCAATGGCACACTGCCAACCAGATAAAGCACAAAATGCCATAGTGATATGAGGTATTCTGAAGCTAATGCTATGCTTGTTTAGTAAATTAGAGATTCTTGGCAAATATATTTTGTACAAAATTATCTGAGTCCATCCACCAAATCGTCAAGGTGATCTCTGTAGGACGAGAACCTAACACTATTTCCTACCTGTCATTTGCCAACCTTGGCTTCCGTATAATCAGGGGGTGTTGGTTCCACATGCATGCTGGATCCACTCTGCCTTTTGCCATTTCTGGTGCTTCAAAGGCCTCCACTAATTCAGGGATGCAGGTACCAACATGCATGCCGAGTCCACTCGGCTTTATAGTTACACTAATTAAAATCAGCCTATGGGGCACATGGGCTAGTCAGGAGGGCATGACCAAATGGAGTAGCCACACCTTCAATACAAACTTACAAAGAAAAAAGGGGGATTTCAGTCAGCACATCCCAGTGCGCAGGTGCACGTTGCTATGGCTAAATGCACAAGGAAAGGAAAATACTTACAATGCAACGGCACACTGCCAACCAGATAAAGCACAAAATGCCATAGTGATATGAGGTATTCTGAAGCTAATGCTATGCTTGTTTAGTAAATTAGAGATTCTTGGCAAATATATTTTGTACAAAATTATCTGAGCCCGTCCCCTAAATCGTCAAGGTGATCTCTGTAGGACGGGAACCTAACACTATTTCGTACCTGTTATGTGCCAACCTTGGCTTCAGTATAATCAGGGGGTATAAAGCCGAGTGGACTCGGCATGCATGTTGGTACCTGCATCCCTGAATTAGTGGTGGCCTTTGAAGCACCAGAAATGGCAAAAGGCAGAGTGGATCCAGCATGCATGTGGAACCAACACCCCCTGATTATACGGAAGCCAAGGTTGGCACATAACAGGTAGGAAATAGTGTTAGGTTCCCGTCCTACAGAGATCACCTTGACGATTTGGTGGACGGGCTCAGATAATTTTGTACAAAATATATTTGCCAAGAATCTCTAATTTACTAAACAAGCATAGCATTAGCTCCAGAATACCTCATATCACTATGGCATTTTTTGCTTTATCTGGTTGGCAGTGTGCCGTTGCATTGTATGTATTTTCCTTTCCTTGTGCATTTAGCCATAGCAACGTGCACCTGCGCACTGGGATGTGCTGACAGAAATCCCCCTTTTTTCTTTGTGACTAATATCATGTTGTGAGATTTCAGGAGGACCTGAGTTCTGCATCCATCCTATGGAACCAATATTAGCATCACATCATTGACCTGTGGATGAGCAGATGTTTATGACATCTGACACATTTAGCCACATACAGCAATTCATATTTGATACCCTTGCAGAATGTGCTGCTGCATACAGTGTTTGTTTGCTTTTGTATTGCAGCCATGGCAGCATGCAGCAGTACTTTATTTCATATTGTAAGTGCTAGTCTAACTTTGTTTTTTGCATTGCATATTTGGGGAAGTGACTCTCTCTATTTGGATTGTGTACTCCCATCCATCTGTCTGGCTTTTAATCAGAGTATATTATAGATGGATTCTACATTACCTTGGATTTGGTAGTCTTAGGCCCAAGAGAGGCAAGTCTGTAGTGTAGGTCCCATATGTTGGAAGCCACCTTGTCACTGTTTTGATTAAAAAATGTGTGCAAAGAGCTTCTTATGTTCATGTATAGTAAGTATAGCAGTAATGCAATTCAGATTTATCCATGTTTCCAGTGTTTACGTGTATCTTTGTGCATGGAGCAGTGTGCTGCAACATATAGTGTTTGTTTGCCTTTGTATTGTAGGCATGGTAGCATGTTTGGAGGTGCTGGTCTGACCTTGGTTTTAGATTTACTAATTATCAGATAAAATATGTATTATAAAAGAGATTAATTAATACATCATTAAATCCAAGTTACCGTAAACTGTAATCTGAGATGGTAATCCTACAATACATATCCTTACATTTTTAGATTTTTTTTTCTATTTCTTGATGTTCAATAGACTCAGAACCCATATTGGTGTAAGCAACTAGGGATGAGCAAATCGACTTCGGATGAAAAGCATAAAACCTCATTTCAATACTATATGGAGCCAGCGCTCTGTACAGTATTAGAATGTATTGGCTCTGATTAGCCAAAGTTATTACTTTGCGAAGTCTTGCAAGACTTCACATAATAACTTCATAAATTGATTTCTACTGTAAAAAAAAAATTTCCCGAACTCGGGTTCGGTTCCAAAGTACCAGCTGGAACTGAACCTAAGTTCGGGAAATGGTTTCATCCGAAGTCGATTTGCTCATCGCAACCAAAGAGAAAGAGCTCTGAACTATTGTCTGCGTGTTGACTCAGTAGTTCGCATGGTTGCCTTGCAGTGTTTGTGGCCTAGATTCGAATCTGACAAAGGAGAACATCTGCATGGAGTTTGTATGTTCTCCCCATGTTTGCCTAGATTTCAGCCTTCAGTACTCTGTTTCCTCCCACTCTTCAAAAACATAGCAAAAGGTTTTCTGTGAAAATTGATCTGATCCTAGAGATGTTGGAGAAAGACTGCCTAGTTGGCAGCCAATGCTTCCCCTGCTTCGGGGAACAACAAGAATTTACAAGCAGTACTTTGAGTTCCTTGGATGACAAAGCACATTACAATTTTTTGCTGTTATGTATTACTCTTTGTTTTATGCAAGTACTTGTGTCTGCTAATAAGGGCATGCTTATCCTAAATATCGAGTCACATTTCATTGGTTACTCTTCTAGATGGTTTCTCGATTCCTCCATTTCTAAATGCTATCCTGTGATGGCTAACCTTCGGCACTCCAGCCGTGGTAAAACTATAACTCCCAAGATGTACACTTTTAAATGAAATTAATGGAGCATGCTTTCACCACAGCTGGAGTGCCAGAGGTTAGCATTACTGCACTAGGCCATTGTCAATGACTTTTAGACCTTATTGTTGTTGTTATTTATTATAGCCATGGGAGTAACTATACCCATAGCAGCCATAGCACTTGCAATGGGGTCCAGAGTTTCAGGGGGCCCAATCAGGAGCAAGGACATTGTACCTTTCTGTGTTGACGTTTGGTTATAATGTGGATTTTCTGATATATGATGTTATTATACTTACCTTTAATTATTGCTACTTATGCAGTTTTTTTAAAATATTTTTTACACTAGCCCATCTTATTTTGCTCTGGGGCCCTATGAATAATGGTTACTACCCTGATTATAGTGCCATTTATTCAATAGCACTGTACATATAAAAAGGGTTATAACATACATAAAAATAAAACAATTACAATAAGCAAGTACAATATACATAAGTTACAACTGGTACAGAAGGAGAGAGGACCCTGCCCGCGAAGGCTTACAATCTACAGTCCTTCTCCTTGTCTCTGACTTTCTCCTTTGCATAAACTGTTTTTCATTATTCTAAGGGACAACATCAAAGGCACATTCTTGCAGACTATTACACACTGCTTGAAGACATCTGTATGGATAAACCTTGTGTTTAATTGATATAGCGTGATAGACCATTGATGAAAAGCATATATGCAGTGCTTTCTAAACAGACGATTTTCCATGCGTGTTACACAGGTGGAAGTTTGAAGTAAACAGGAGATCTGTTAACTCCTTGTACTATAGACCTATAAACAATTACCACTGAAGAAATACACATTTACATCATAGACCACCAACATATGCAACACAAGCATTCGTATTAAACTATTTCACCCGTACACCTCCCATTTCAGAATGGAGAAATAAATAACACACGTTAGCTTTCTGGACTCTTCAGGACTCTTTGCCGGTGCTTGAGGTTTGGAGTGGATTTAGGCTTTGTAGAACATCTCTCATCACTTATACAAAATAAATACAATCAGAAAATAAAAAAGTATTTGCCAGATTGTAATGAGTTAAAATAAGGAAAGTGATGAATTCAGGAGCACTGCATGAGAGGCCAATGATAAGGACGTTTCCAGAGAGGACCTAATGGTTCTTTTAGACGGACCGATCAATTATCAGGCATGATCATTTATAGCAAACATTGGCCAGTGTAAAGGTTCCAGTGATAAATGAGCTTGTTTGTTGGGTGATCATATCTTTTGGCTGGCACCCAAAATCATCACTTCTGGGGAGCAGATTGACCTGTTTAAACAGGGATCTACTGACTAGAAACAAGTGTTTTCTATAGGGACGACCAATTGCAGAAACAGTCGGGAACAATTGCTTGAAGGATTGTCAGGTGTAAAAGAACCATCTTATTTAGACCTCAAACATTTAGTTTACTTAGCTTTTTGTTGTGGAAATCTATGATCTTCATCATGCCTTGTTCCATAGAGCTGCAAAAAAAATATGGCAGCACACTGTTATACATGCAAACAATAGAACTAGGGATTAGGGATTACTCTGAAAAATGGAAGCTCTTTGCGCACATTTTTGATCAAACTTGTGTCAGGCCCATCTACCAACGTCAAGGTGGCTTCTGCTGATGGGTACCTAACACTAACAGAACTGCCTCTCCTGGGCCTAAGCCTAAGCCTAAAATGTTCAGGGTGGTGTAGGAACCAGTTATTATTATACTTTTCTCAGAGGCCTTGGGCAGATGGGCGAGGAGTGCTTAATCTAAAGGAAGCAGCTACTCTCCAAACACAGTGCAACAAAATTTTGACTAGCACATCCAAAGTCACAGGTGGCGACACAAGTTTGATTAAAAATGTGTGCAAAGGACTTCCCTAATCCCTAGTTCTATTGTTTGCATGTATAACAGTGTGCTTTCATATTTTGTTTGCTGTATGTAGGTAGCTTTATGGATGTGCACCTGTGATGTGTTTATGGATGCACTACTCAAAATTCTCTTGTAGTTCCACAAAGATTTCAGAGAAAGAGAGCAGAACATAAGATGCTGATAGACGTCTTTAAAGGGGTATTCCGATTGGTACAAACTATCATCTAACTTTAAGATCAGTGGGGGTCCTGCTGCTGGGGATAACTTTAAGATCAGTGGGGGTCCTACTGCTGGGACCCCCACCGATCATGAGAACAGAGGCGCCGTACCCCCTGCAGGCCCCTTACAGCTCCCCTGAAATGACCAGGGGAAATGGGTGCACATGTGTGCAGCCACTCGATTCATTTCTATGGGAGTTCTGGAGATAGCCAAGCACAGCCCTTGGCCATCTCCAGAACTCCCATAGAAATTAATGAAGCGGCCACGCACAGGTGCGACTGGCCGTTCTGGAGGTCTCAGCGGTAGGACCCCACAATCTTAAAGTAATGCCCTATCCTGTGGATATGGGATAACTTGTACCAGCCGTAATACCCCTTCACGGTCCCCAGCGGTTCATCAGAAGACCTACAGATAGACCTCACCATTATTGATGTCACATTGAGTGAGTCTACTGCTAGGGACTACAGAAATGAGATCATCATTGGTGGATGCACCAGGAGAAAGCTCTCCAGTCCAGAAAGTACGTCAGGACAAGGCTAAACTTTGACCATGCACACCTTGTTAAACACCAGAACTTCTGGCACAATGTGCTTTGGGCAGAAAGGGCAAGCACAGTATCAGAAGACATGTCTGGCATAAAAACCTGACGCTACCTGTAAAGTATGGTGATGGAAATGTTATGATGAAAACTAAGAGACAAAGCAGATGAATAGTAATTGACAGTATGTCACCATAGATTTCCTGTGCACAAGTCGAGGAATTCACACCTTGTTTAACACCATGTAACGAAATATATACATTTCCTTAAGATTTTGATCTACAATCAGGCGGTGAATATCATCTATCCACCTGCCTTGATCTGGACTAACAACAATTATGACAGGTCAACCAAGGACGGACTACTTGCAGCAAATACAAGTCCAGTATGGCAGACTCCCCAGCCTAATATATCAAGAAGTGTTCAAGTAAAGAAAATCAGTTTATATTCTTCATCTGTAGACAGCCTCCAATATTTAGATAAAAATCAGTCTATACCAGACAAAAGTTAAAAAGAACAAGCCCTTTAAACATAAACACATGTGAAAGGCTGATCCAGGCCCAAGGTTATGATGGTCAGATATTTCAGCTTAAGATAGAATTGAGTCATTAGCTGGTAATGCAGCTTTCTTATTTGGACACTTGGATGTCATGAGCGGTGACTTTATGAAAAGGACTGCTACAAACCGACTGAAGCAATTGCTTTCATTGTGCATCATGTAATACTATGCACATTTTCTGTATTGCAAATTTATGACCAGCCGGAACTTACCCTGTTGATAACATCTGATTGTCGTGGGTTTATAAAGCCAGACTTTCTGCGATCAGCTGATATCCATTCAGGCTTCAAAATAGAAAGACGTGAAGAAATGGTAAAATAAAGCCAATTGTAATGTCATCTCACTTCCCAGATCATTATTGTAACATCCTTGGAAGTTGTAATAATGGCAAATGTAATACATGTGCATCCCAGAATGTCAAATCCAAAATCCTCTCTTGATTGAAGGAAGATAAATCAAACAGGAAAAAACTAGGTGCACCTAAAGCAACAGCCAGGGTTGGTCTCTTAGTGGGGCTCACACAGAATCGATTTGGGCCAAACTGAAGTAGCTTTAATTTCCTTGAAAATTTGTGTATAACCCTTTCTAGCCTCCTAGGGCTCTGAATTTTTAGGAAAACGTTTTATCTCTTTTCATTTATTTTTTATGATTTTTTCCCCCTCCCCAAGCTTTGGAATGCAATGACAGCAATAGTGAATGATGTCTGAGTGACACTGACATACATAGATATGGACGCATGTTTCACACTGTTAATGGGGGTGGCAGCGAGGAGCAACAGCGGCTGAGGCCGCTGCAGTCAGCCATATGGTACATGTTTGCAGAAAGGCAGCAGCATGATGGAGGCAGCAGCAGACTTATGAAAGAGGACGGTCATCAGGCCGCAGCAGTGGCATGATGGCAGTGGTAGCATAATAGAGGCAGCAGCAGAGGCTTTACAGAACATAATACGTAGTTGATATGTCGCAGCAGTGGCATAATGGAGGCGGCAGCAGCCCTACAGAACATGATGGCTGGCAGGCCACAGCAGTGGGATGATGAAGGCAGTAGCAGTCTTACGGAAGATGACAGTTGGCAGGCCGCAGCAGTGCCATTATGGTGACGATGGATTGATGGAGGTGGCAGCAACTGTAGAGAACATCCCCATATCCTATGAGAATTAAGTAATATCATAGACAGATCTATATTTCTGATATTTAAGGACTCAGGGAGTGCTCCACAGGATTTTCGCTTATCAAATGCGGTGCCAATATTTAAAAAGAGATCAAAAACAGAGTCTGGAAACAAAGGTCAGTATTGGGCCCTGTTCTCTTCAATATATTTGTTATTAATCTTGTAGAAGGCTTGCACAGTAAAATATGCATTTTTGCAGATGACACTAAACTGTGCAAAATAAATAAAACAGAAGAGGACAGTACACTGCAACAGAGGGATCTGGATAGATTGGAGGCTTGGGCAGAGAAGTGGCAGATGAGGTTTAACACTGACAATTGTAAGGTTATGCATATGGGAAGGAATAATGCAAGTCACCCGAACATACTAAATGGTAAAACACTGGGTAACACTGACATGGAAAAGGACCTAGGAAACTAAACAGCAAACTAAACTGTATATATTTACACAGTATGTCACTTGGATTATTAATCTTATTCATATATACACATTTTTACTGTAAATGTACAACCTATGACTCCAGATACAACTTTGATGATTATGGGGTTTTTTTTACTTAATAACGAAACCATCTGGTAGAGACTTTTGTCAGTAAAATCTTAGCAACAGTTTAAGTAATATCATAACAACTCTATTAACAGCATTATACAGAACCAGCTCTACTAGCTTAGAAATTTTTATCATGATAGATCAGTCATACTGATATTTTGCTCTTTTATACCCTGTAGCTGCCCAACCCCTCAGATGCCTCGTTCATCACTCATTGCGGCATCTAAGGCTACAAGTTAGGCCTTTAAGGGGTTAATCAGAGTAAAATAAATACTCACCCTATCCATTTGCTCGCGTAGAGGCCGTCGTGGTCATCTTGATTGAAGAAGTCATCATTAGTGTTGAGCGAACATGTTCGGTAGAATACACTATTCAGCCGAACCATGCTCGAGTCCCCTCCCCGCACGCTAATTAGCCAATTAGCGTGCGGGAAGGTGCTGGCATTCACTGTAATGCCAGTAGCCATCTTAGCTACTGGTATTACACTGATTGGCTAGCCGGGAATGTGTCATCGGGTGCTATAAAGCACCCGGTGACATGTGACCGGCTCATACCGAGCCAGGGACAGCTGCAGCAAGGAGGGACAGAGAGTGTAGGGAGAGAAGAACGCTAGGTAGGGATAGAAAAAGCTCAGAAAAGACCCAAAAGCCCTTTTAAGGGCTATTATATCTGGCACAAACTTTTTTTTATATTTGAGGACTTTTAAGGTGTTGAAAATAGCGCTAGGTGGCCTGCCATTAACGCCACATGCGCTGCTGCAGCAAGGAGGGACATACACTGTAGGGAAAGAAGCACACTAGGCAGGGATAGAAATCGCTCAAAAAAGACCCAAAAGCCCTTTTAAGGGCTATTATATCTGGCACAAACCTACTGCGCACGAATTTGTATGCTAATGCTACGCATTGTGCGCTATGCGTACGAATTCAGTTAATTAGCGTACTTTTACGTGTGAAAGGAGTGAAAGAGGAGAAGTCGCGATTCTGACCTTTTGCTATGATCCAGACATCCTCCCCATGCTGTTCCCTAACCATTTCTGTGGTGTTTCCACCATTTTCTCACATTTCCCTATCAACCAGACACCCTCCCCTCTGCAGAGCAGGGGGTGCCTGGTCTTCTCCCATTGACTTCCATTATACTCGGGTGCTCGGCCGAGCACTCGAGCACCACCTCGATCATCACTAGTCATCATGTCACCAGATTGGCAGAGAGTGGAGACGTCATCACTGCGCCAGCGTGGTGATGTCATACGTCACCTCTAGAGTTGAGCGAACGTGCTCGTAATGAACACTGTACTGCTCGGATCCCCTGCGCTCGCATGGGCGCAGGCATCCGGATCCGTCGGGTGAGGAGGACAGATCCGAGCGCAGGGGATCCGAGCAGTACAGTGCTCGTTATGAGCACGTTCGCTCAACTCTAGTCACCTCACAAGAGATTTCATGAAGTTTCTGCAATCAAGATGGTTCCAATGGCCTCTTTAGGCACAAATAGATGAAGTGATTATGTTTTAGGGGTTTTCTTAATTGCCATTTCAAGGAAAACAGATTTGTTACCACGAAGCATGAGAAAATTTGTCTTTGCGGCAAATTGTTAACTTAGATTCCCTCAACACAAGTTGTTGACATGTGATTAAAATATGATGGAAATATACCTTTCAATTTTTTAGAGCATTCTTTAGTAAACACTGTTGTAGTATATAGGTGAAGGCCTCAGATACAGTGATCCAACTTGATATGTTCCAGAAAAAGTCAGACAACATCTGCATGGGCCAAGAGACACCAGAAGTGGATGAGATATGAATTTGCAGGGAAAGTACTTAAATTTTCTAGAGTGAGGTTATGGGAGAAGACATTCAGGGAATCTTTTGTATTTTTTTTTTATTCAGTAGTCATGGTGAAATCTAATCGAGTATTGTTTTAAAAGGAGTAATCCCATGAGTAATGTAAAATATGAACATCAGATATCATATAGTGACAATCTCTTTCTAACAATGCTAGAACCAGCCCTGTACCTCACATGGATCCAGAGAGCTCCCCTTTTATTACTCTGCTAGATTTATAGGGAGCTCATAGGGAGCGTCTTTTCTGTGTCAATAAAGGGGGCATGTCTCAGCTCTCCCTATCACAGCTCAGGAGGCGTGTCTCAGCTCTTCCTATCACAGCTCAGGAGGCGTGTCTCAGTTCTCTTATCACAGCTCAGGAGGCAGTTGAAGGATGAAGCTGAGCATGTGCAGCCATTTCAATTATAGGACAAAGAAATAAGAAAAAAACTAACAGCAGGTGGCGCTATACTGATAACTTTTATTGAATAACTCAGTAGCTATGCTAAATTTTTAATTACATGCAATTACAAGAGTATTTAGATCCAGGTGCTGGTTTGAAAACTGTACAATATTTTTCATGGGACAATCCCTTTAAGTAAGGTGGTATTTTAAGGACAAAGGAGAAAACAGGAAATTCTGTACAGCTGTGTTCTTAAGAAACAATAGAGCATCTGATAGATTTCCAATATTACATTGTTATGTTTGCTCCCTTAAATCACAGCAGTGGTGCATTTTTTCCACATCTAAATAACCTTTTTGTTCTAAAATAGCTTGAGCCAGTAAACTGAAAGAATACCCCGATGCAATCTGAACTCACAAAAACGTCCATCTGCTGGCTGAACAAAAGGTTGGTTTCAGTTCAACCTCTGTGGATTGAATGATAAAATACCTCGCTCTATGCTGGACTGCGATGTGCTTATCAACGAGCTAGCAATATATTTTAAGGCCAAGTTCAGGATTTTCATTAGCATAAAAGGTAATATGTTTTTTAAAAATAAACTTCTGCATGTAGCATTGGTTACAAAAGTAAAAGTGCAAGCACAGATATTAGTAGTGAAGTTTTCCCATGTTATATATCTAGCATGTCCCCAGAATATGCAATAATAATTTAATAGGTCAGTCCCACTACTACTACTACTGGGGCAACACCTATTGTGGTTACCTATTAGGCCATATGCACATGGCCATTGCTCGGTTGTTCCGTGCATTGGGGACTGCAATTTGCGGTCCCCAATGCACGAGCACTATCTGTGCGGCTGCCGCGATGGATCCAGACCCATTCAACTTGGTCCTTTATCCATCTGCATCGCAAAAAATAGAACATGTCCGTTCCGCATGGACCTTCCGGATTGTGGACCCATTCAAGTTTGAGGGCCGCAATGCAGGCACGGCCGAGCAATGGCCGTGTGCATGAGGCCTTATTCATACAATTAGAGCTGGTGGCCGACATATCAAGGTAGAAGGTAAATGGAATAGTCATGGCACATTTACCAATATTATCACATAGAGGGGTAGGGAACCTCGGACACTCCAGCTGTAGTGAAACCCAGCATGCATATTTGCTCTGCTCTTCTAAGAACTCACATAGAAATGAAAGGAGCATGCTGGGAATTGTAGTTTCACAACAGCTGGAGTGCCAAAGGTTGCCGATCCCTGACCTAGAAGCAGACACAAAAGACTGTTCTTGTCAAGCCAGAGACCTAAATGGCTGGCTGTCCCAAGTCCCAGAGCTTGGCTGGTTGGCATTGCATCCTAATGGAAGCGACCAAATGATAGCCGCTATGCACCATTTCTGATCTCCACCAGCACTATTGCATGGACTAGAGAGGCGGCTGCAGGGCTGAAGAGACAGACATAGCTGGATTGTGGTCAGGTAAGTTTATAACAACTATGCTGATTATTTTTTGAATGTATATTGATGGTGGTTGGAGCACAGTTTTTCTGATACAGAGCTCCAAATCAACTGCAGAAAAGTAGATTTATGACATGCCATTAGGGTAGGTTTACTACACATTTCATATTATTATTGAGTTAAATGTATGCAGCATGATCCTAAGCTCCCCCTAGTGGTGGCTTTAGGCAGTCAGAACATTATGACTCTAAATTTACTACATGTATTTTCACAGGATTCAGAGCGCTATATTATAGGAACAAAGCTTCATCCACTGTAAAACTATATATTAGGATAGGGATCAGCAACCTTCTACACTCCAGCTGGTGTGAAACTACAACTCCCAGCATGCACACTTACTCAGCTATTCTTATAACTACCCTAGAAGTGAAAGAAGGACTCTGGGAGTTGTAGTTTCAGAACAGCTGGAGTGTCGGAGGCTGCTGATCCCTGAATTAGGAAATTAATCATCAAGAAGAAAAAAAGACAAGATGGTGTTCAAGGTTGGATGTTCCCTTTAAGAATGCAAATATGATAGATTATCATTTTTACTAAGTTTTAGTGATACTTACTGTCACTAGACCTAGGAAACAAAATATTCAGCCAGGCATTTACAAAATGTCTTGCAGACTGACAAATAAGTGAATGTCTACTTTCTGTTTGTTTGTTTCTCAGCCATTTCTCGGTCTAATATCCCTTTAAGCAGCCCCCAGCAGTAATGTGATGAAATGTGATGTACCCATTATCCAGAATATCTCACTTCTTAAGTGAACATATTTATTTTTCTACTTGGTCAGGACATTGACTACTGTCACAGTCCCAGTTCATGGCCAGTGCAGACGTCCAGATGCTTCCTTTCAGCAGACTGACTGATAGCTGGAGCCTACACATTTCTTAGCAGTTCTTCATTACTGGGGTTAATATCTGTTATTTTGTGTTACACTGACAAGCTATTTACATACATAAATAGCAGTTTTTAAACATAAATCACCCCATAGTTTATTATAACATATGGGTAAAGCTATAGGGTAAAATTATAGGCTTCAACAGTGCTCTTCCAAGACATTCAGGCGTTCCATGTATGATGTGCTGAAGATACGTAGAAACAATCGGGGAGGAACTGTCATCCAAAATGACTACTCTCTATTTCTATCTTATGTATTCTACTATTAAGTGTGTGTGTTTGTACAGTATGTATCCTATCCTACATATGGAAAACAATTATTCTTCGTAATGAAGGAAACTACCCTATATCAGCCAAACTAGTAGCTCCCCCAATAGGAAGACACATCCATTTGTAGAAAGCTGTTACTGGGTGGTAGACCCTTATTAGTATAGAGCAGGGTACTGGTTGGTTGGATGAGATGCTTGCTGTGGGCCCATAGGAAGGGGGGGGGCAGTTACTGGTTCTCATTGAAGATATACACCAGTGTATGGAGACTCTCATCTACCAAAGCTCCATGGGGGAAAAAAAGTATATAAATTAAAGTTTTCTTCCATCTGGAGGAAAACCAATTTACATACATTTTCCCCTCATGGAGCATATACAAAAAGTATATAAATTAGACTCTCTTCAAAAAGGAAGGAAACTACCTCATACTAGTCAAAATGGTGCCCTGTTCTGTACTGGCAAAGGGAAAAAACCCTAAGTAGCTGTCTACAGTAGAGTATCTTATCATTTTGGAGGAGTCTTTGTTTTTTTTTTAATATGAGAGTTTTCTTCCATCTGGAAGAGAACCAGTTTATATATATATTTCCCTCCATGAAGTAAGACTCCATACAGCACTGGATTTCTTCAATGAGAATTACTACTCCCCGGAGTTATCCTATGTATCAAAACTGTTTAAAATATCTCATTAGGTCCCAGCAGAAGGACCCAAATGTGATTACTTATCATTAGGCAGCCATGCTTATTCAATCACTCTTCCAGCAGGATTTAATGAGTAATAGAAAGAGATGGGGGAGTTCTTGACATGCTTGTCTAGTGATGGCTAACCACTGGCACTCCAGCTGTGGTGAAACTATGACTCCCAGCATGCTCCATTAATTTCTATGGAGTTCTGGGAACAGCCAAGCAAGTGTGCATCTTGGGAGTTGTAGTTTTCCCACAGCTGGAGTGCCGGAGGTTAGCCATCATAGTGCTAGCCTAAAGCCTTCTCTGTCAATAAGAGGCCTTGGGACAGTGAACCTGCATGGATGGCAAAATGGTGCCAGAGCAAAGCTACCATACCAGGCAACACTTCTGCAGAGAGGTGAAAACCTAGAGTATGGGCAGAATATTTCTTTAATGTAGTGTAGATAGACAATTACATCTTATGAAGCATCAAAGGAAAGGGATCATAATAAAAGTCAGTGCTAGAGTCAGTTAGACACCAAGCAACTTTCTGTCCTGCTCTCCAGGGCCTGAAAAGGCGTTTAAAGGGGTTGTCTGATCTAAGAAAATGGTTGCTTAACATTAGGATATGCCACTAATGTCACCAATGAAAGTGAAGGAGAACACACTGCACATGAGCGGTGTGCTCTCCATTAGTTTTTATGGGAGCTACGAAAATAGCATTTCTCCCTTCTATTTCTACCAGAAGGACTATGATTGGTAAGGGTTATACCATGATCTTTATGCTGCATCGTGATAATGCTATTCCACCGAATAACCCGCCAACACTTATCCAATATCTGTTATGTAGTACAAGATGGAGTATAGAAGCTGTAGGACAGAATTCAGGTTCTTCTAACCATTTCACTATGTGGGCCCTTATATTTCAACTGGCAGCCCTGACAATAGATACATATACACCCCTGTAGCCCAGACACTCTCTGCAATGATTTTTAACAGCATTTACTTTACGAAATATCTAGAATATGTGCATTCGGGTATCTGGGAAGTCACAGAAACCTATTTGGAACCCATTTTCTATTGATTCTATATGGTGGCTTGTTTGGTCACTAATTCTTGTTAATGGAAACTAGTCAAATTCCTGAAATAGAGACAAGTTACAAAATATGGTTTGTAATGATTGGCAACAGCCACTTTCAAGCTGTATTTGTTGGCCAGCTTCCAACTAAAGTAACAGAGCTGCAAAGAAGTCTGGAAGTGATAAGACAACTTGGTGAAAGGGTTGGAACAGCTAAATCTCTACCACATGACGTGTTGGAGTGGAGTACATGAATAGCATAGATAATCAGCCTTCAGTGTACACAGGTCATTATGAGGATAAATAATCTTAAAGGGAACCTGCCACATTGAATATTTAATCTATAATGTTATAGACCAGGAGGAGCTGAGCAGATTCATATATAGTTTTGTAGGTAAAAAGTCTGAATAGAGTGTCAATTGTTCTTTAGATCTCTGCTCAATCTGGGCTTGGGAGTTTAGTGGGTGGTCCTTCTCAGTGATTGACAGCTATCTCAGCATACAATCTCATATTGGACAGGCTGTCAAACACTGAGGAGAACCTCCCACTGGACTCCAAAGCCCAGAAAGAGCAGAGAATGATTGACAAGTTTTTTCAGAATCTTTACCTATAAAACTTTATAACCTCATTCCTGCAGAAGAGATTGAATAGTCAATGTGACAGGTTTCCTTTAAAGTTAGACATACAGTAGGTTCCTCATTCACAAATGTGGGCTGTTATAAGCTGAGACATTTACTCTTAGAGAATCGAAAATGTTTACAGGACCAATCCATTGTGTTTGTCATGAATTTTGAGCTGAGAGAACGGGATGCACAGGAACGGAATGAAAAGTGCTGCAAAATGTCAGTGTTCTCCATCCCTGTTTTTATCAATGTATGCTACCCCTCTATTCTCATTGATTGCGCTTTTACCAATTCTTCGAGCACCTTCAGAGAAATAACTAGCTATAGGAAGTGCAGTGGGAGCAGTATCATCTGGGCCCCGGTGCTGAAAGAGACCCAAAAACCCCTCCTCCACAGGAAAAGATACTGGCATTATAAATGGCACATTTTACATGGGGCCTTTGTTTGCACAGAGGTTTGCACCAAAACTTCAAGCTATGGCACTGAGCTTCATTTTCTCTAAAAAAAATATACTTTTTAGGCCTCATGCACCGGCCGTTACCCAGCCGTGCCCGTATTGTGCTCCACCGCAATGTACGGGCCCTGGCTGTGTGCACACCACATCACGGATGTGGACCCATTCAATTGAGTGCTTACATGGGGTTTCTCTCCATGCCTCCACACCGCAAAAAGATAGAACATGTTCTATTTTTTTGCGGAGTGGACAGATCACGAACCCAATTCAAGTTGAATTGGTCTGAATCCATCTACGGCAGCCGCAATGATGTTGCCCGTGCATTGGGGACCTCAAAATGCAGTCCCCAATCCACAAAACGGCTGATCAACAGCCAGCCAAATGCATGAGGCCTTATAAAGTGGAAAGAACCTGTACATACAGAATTGTCTCTTCAACGACCAAAGGAGATGCAAAACTCAATATAAGTCACTGACAGAAGAAAACTAGAGCTTAAAGAAGAACTCCCGCAAAAAAATTTATTCCATGTCCTGCTAGAAATGTACATGATGTAATGTGTAGTGAGTGTCATTTTCTTAACAGTAGCTGAATTTTTGAGTTCTATCATCCTGAGGTTTCTTATCTGTGTCATGTGACTAGGAATTAGACCCACCAACTCACACAGCACCTTATGTGTGGACATGAAGTCTAATTTTCTATGCACTCCTATGGGAGCCTCACTTTCAGTCTCATAGGAATGAATAGAGCAGTTACTGGCTTTCTGTCCTGGGTCAGTTGGAGGTCAGGGAGTTGGTCACATGACCCAGCTACAATAAGGAGAGAGTGGAAACTCTCAATTTAAGCCTCTGATAAGAAAATGACGATCACTACAGATTATATCATGCACCTTTCTAACAGGTCAGAAAATAAATTTTTTTTGCAGGAGTTCTTCTTTAAAGGGGATATCCCATGACTAATGTAAAAAATGATCAAACATCATATAGCATATGACAATCTCTTTCTAATGCAGCTAGAACCAGCCCGGTACCTCACATGGGTCCATAGAGCTCCCCATACATTGTTCCAATTGCTCTCCTAGATTTATTTCAAGCTACCAAAAGGCGTTCATTTAACAAGCCGTGTGTCCTTCCTGCTGCAGATCTTACCTTGTCACAGCTCAGGGGGCGTATCCATTCTCAAGAGGGTTGTTCAGTCTTCTGCAGCTCTTTCTATGTAACTGTCAAAGCTTCTAACAGAAGATCTAGCTGGTGGCAGTTGAAGGATGGACCTGAGCATGTGCAACCACCTCAGTGATGTTACTGAGGTGGACAGAGAAATAAAGAAAAAGTACAAACAGCAGGTGGCGCTGTACATATACATTTTATTGAATAACTCAATGGATACACTATTTATTTTTAATTTCATACAATTACCAAAGTATTCAAAACCAGGGGCTTTAGCTTCTAAGGTAAAGTAAAATATCAATAAATAGAATGACAGCAAATGAAATTAACTACGCAAGGCAGCCGGAGACACTAAAGGTCCCTTTACATGGGACAATGCACCAGCAGATTGTCGGGAGAGAAGCATTCCTTCCTGACAATCTGCTGCTCGCTGGTGGAGGAGACCGCTGCATGATCTCCTCCAGAGTATGGGGAGGAGCAATCACTAATGCCATCGATCCTCCCCATATTGACTCGTTGATTTCCAGCAGCAGGTTGTGTTTACACAGCATCATTTGCTGTCGGGAAATGAGGATTTTTGTGTTTGCACAAACGATCCAATTACCTGAAGAACGAGCGTTTTGCTCGTTCATTGGGTAATCAGCAGTACATTTAAACTTCCAGATCATCCCTAACAAGCTATGAACACTCGTTAGCGATGATCTATGAGATTCTCAGCCCTTTACTGTAGGTGCACATCAGTTACAGAATAGGTTCTGATGTAACTACTAGAGATGAGCGAACGTGCTCGAAACGAGCACTGTACCGCTCGGCTCCCCTGCGCTCACATGGGCGCAGGCAAGCCACTTCCGTCCTCCTCAGGAGGACGAAAGCGGCTGCCTGAGCCCATGTGAGTGCAGGGGAGCCGAGCGGTACAGTGCTCGTTTTGAGCACGTTCGCTCATCTCTAGTAACTACAAGTAGTTCCTGCATGCCTCTCAACTTTGCAAAGAGAGAAAGAGGGACATATTTTTTTACAAAAATAATTAAATAATTTTTTTAAAAAATGGCGTGGGGTCCCCCCCTTTTTTCCTTCGCCAGCCAGATACAACCAGCAGCGGCAGCCTGGCACTACCAGGGTGGGAAGGGACACGGTTATTGGCCCTTCCCAGCCTAATGGTACCAGCCTGCAGCCGCCCCAGAGCCAGACCCTCAATTTAGAAGGTCCGGTCCTGCGGGTACCCGGCTCTTCCCGGCACCCCTGGTGGCGGTGGGTGCC